>BDDC01000316.1:60735-73382 GCA_001662425.1 Chlamydomonas sphaeroides | reverse complement strand
CGGCCCCGACCCCGACCCCGACCCCGACCCCAACCCAGACCCCGACCCCGACCCCCGGCCGCCGCCCGCAGGTGACGTCCACCCGCGTGACGCTGCGCCAGCCAGTGGCCGCCGGCGACTACGAGCTGGACATCACCGGCACCATGGCGCAGGTGGGTGGCACTGCGTCCGTCTGGTTGTGCAGCGTGCAAACTCTGAAGCCAACCGGCTGGTAGCTGACGGTGCGTATCTGTCGGCTCGCTGGCTCTTCGCGAGCCGAGAAGGACCGGCAGCCTGGCGCAGGTGTGCGTGTGCTGCGTGCGCTCCGTGTGTCTCGTGTGCTGCGTGTACTCCGTGTGTGCTTGACGCGACTGCTTGGCGCGCGTGTGCGTGTGTCGTATGCCTGCCGCAACCGGCGATGAGCCGGCGGCCGTGTGTTGTGAGCACCTGCAGCGGCACCAGCCCCTGAGGCAGCGGCACGCTGCCGCGTGCATCTCAAGCCAGATGCAGCGTGCTGCGGCCCCAAGTCCCATCCTTGTCCGGTGCTGGTTCGGTGGTTGCCCTGGCGGGCCGGCACTCGTCGGCCCGCAGCCGCTCGGCTCGCGCACCTCGCCTTGCTGCCGTGCGCAGCCGTGGTGCCGTACGCGAGGTTGCTGCCGTACGCGTCCTTCCGTGCCGTACAGGTGATGCAGGCGCACTCGCTGCTGGCCAACATCATGACGATCGGCGCCATCCTGCAGCAGAAGCCGCAGCTGGCGCCGCAGCAGCAGCCGCAGCTGCAGCTGGGAGCGCACGTGGCGGCGCCTGCCGCGCCCCTGGCGACGGCTGCCGCCGCTGCTGCAGCCGCTGCTGCCGCCGCCGCCGGACCGGACAACAGCAGCATTGCGGCGCAGCAGAGAGGGCTGGTCCCGATGTCGGGTGTGGCCGCGGCGCCGTCGCAGCAGCTGGCGTTCTTGCAGGCGGCGCCGCTGCCGCCGCAGCAGCCGCAGCAGCAGCTGCAGCCGCAGCAACCGCAGCAGCTGCAGCAGCTGCAGCAGCTGCAGCCGCAGCAGTACACGCAGCAGCCCCAGCAACCGCAGCCGCTGCAGCCGCTGCAACAGCAGCAGCACCCGCAGCAGCCGCATCAGTACCCGCAGCAGCCGCAGCAACCGCAGCAGCTGCAGCCGCAACAGCACCCGCAACAGCCGCAGCAGCCGCCGCCGCCGCAGCAGCAGCAGCAGCAGGTACAGCAGCAGCCCCCGCAGCAGCACCTGCAGCAGCCACAGCAACCGCAGCAGCACCTGCAGCTGCAGTCGCCTCCACCGAAGCATGAGGCCCCCGCTCAGCAGCCACAGCCGTCCGCTCCGGCGTCAGCGGCGGCCTCCGCATCGCCGCAGGCGGCTAGTCCGCAGCTGAGCCCGCGCGACGCGCCGCCGCCGCAGCAACAGGCCAAGCAGCAGTCGACCGGAGGGAACGCGCCGCAGGGCCAGTCCCAGCCGCAGCCGCAGGCACAAGCGGAGGAGCAACGGGCCGGCAGCTCGGACCGGCAGGCCAGCGCAGAGCCGCAGCCGCCGCCGCTGCCGCAACAGCAGGCGCAGGCGCAGCAGGCCCAGGCGCAAGCGCAAGGCCAGGGCCAGGCCGGCAAGGCCCCGCAGCAGGCCTCTGACCCGGCTGACGCTGACCGCCATGAGCCACAGCAGGCCCCGGCCGCCCTTTCTGCGCAGCAGCAGGCGTCGCCGGGGCAGCAGCCCAGGCCCCACGCAGCGGCTGCCGGCCGGACAGCCGCGCAGCAGCAGCAGCAGCAGCAGCAGCAGCCCCACTCGGCGGCGGTGGCGGCGCAGCAGCCCAGCGCGCAAAAGAAGAAGCAGCCGCCGCCGCACACGGCCCAACAGCCACACGCACAGCCGCCGCTGCCGCAGCAGCCGCCGCCGCCGCAGCCAAAGCAGCCAAAGCAGCAGCCGGCCTACCAGCCGCAGCAGCAGGCGTACGCCCAACCCCTTCACCAGCAGCAGGATGCTTACAGCGCCAGCTACGCCGCGCAGCAGCAGCAGCCGCAGCCCCAGGCGCAGCAGCAGGCCTACCCCGGGGCTTACTCGGCTGCCGGCTACGGCTCCTACGGCGCGCCCTACGGCTCCACCAGCGCCGCCGAGCAGCAGCAGCCGCCCCATCCTCAACAGGCCTACGGCCAGCCGGCGGCCGCGCCCGCCGACCCCGCGGCGGCTGCCGCCTACGGCCAGCACCCAAGCTACGCCAGCTACGCTGGGCCGTACGGCGGCGCCCAGCAGCAGCCGTACGGCGGCATGCAGGGCCAGCCGCCAGGCCCGCAGGCACCGGCCCCGCAGGCCGGGGCCTACTACACGGGCGCCTACGAGCAGCAGCAGCACCAGGGCCAGCAGCCGCACCACGACCCTCAGCATGCGGCGTACTATGCGGCGCAACAGCAGCAGCAGCAGCAGCAGCAGCAGGCGCACATGCAGCAGCAGTATGCGGCGTATCACGCGCAGGTCGCGGCGTCGGCGGCGGCCGGTGGGGGCTACGGGGCCTACAGCTACCCGCCGCAGTAGGGTGGGCGCGCAGGCTGGCGCTACCTGGGGCGGGCAGGCGGGAGGGCGGGAGGGCTTGCGTGCAGTGGGGTTCGGGCAGGGGTCCTGGAGGCGTTTGCCCAGCCGCGGCGAGGCGCTGCCCGTTGCGCGCAGCGAGGCGCGTGATGTTCGCGCGCTGGCGGCCCTGGCGCACCGGCGCCTTCTGTGGATGCTGGGGTAGGGGCCCAGGAGGCCGCGAGCTTGTGGTGTCTGAGCTCTGCCGCGGCGCAAGGAGCGTGCTGGCTCTGAAGCGCGAGCGTGAGGGCGGCCGCTTGTGCCCATCTCGTTGCGCGCTCTTGCCTACGCCTTTGCGTGCTCTTGCCTACGCCTCTAGTGTCGCCGCCGCCACGACGGCGCGCTGGGCCGCTGCTCGTGCACGTCGGCGCTGCTTCTCCGGGCGTATGGCCTCGTCGCCGTGTGCGGGCTGCTGTGGGCTGCCAACTGGAGCTTGAGAGGCCTGCCCGAGAACTCGAGATGCCATCCCCCGAGCTTCGGACAAGTGAGACAATGCCTTGTGCGCGCGTCTGTGGTGCGCTCGTCTGTGCGACCTTGGGTTATGCCAGGAGAGCTCCTGGGCTGCTCGGTGGCGGTTGCAGCTCCGCTGCCGCCAGCCCCGTGCTAGTCCCCACACCGTCGCCCTTGCCTGCTTACGCCAGCCCAGGCAACGCGGCGTCTGGGTGCTGCCGGCCGCGTCTGCTTTGTCTGGGTGCCCAAGACGCCCGCATACTTCTACGGTATTTGGGTGTTCTTGGCCCTCGCGGCCCCGTGGTCTGGGTCGGCCGAGGTTGCTGGGTGACAGGTGCCTTCTGTGTGTGGGAGGGGGTGCTGGAGATGTGGTTTCTGTCTGTGTCGTTCACGGTGTAGAGCTTGACGAGAAAGGATCTCGCCAGCGGGCGGCGACCGCAACTGGACGCTGCCGAGCCCAGCGCACGCCAGCGCACGTGTTGGTACATATGCTTGTGTGGGCGCTTACCGGACCGCGGCGCGCGTCAGCTGGCGGAGGCTCGTGTCTGGCGACGGCCGCGCGCCGGCTTGCGCCGCTGTTCGCCGTGTTGCTCCCCCTTCCGGCCGCGCGCCGCTCCTTGCGGGCTCTGCCTGCCTGGCTGCCCGGTCCGCTCCTCTCTGCGCCAGCCTCCCTCGGGCGCGCGGAGTGCTCCCCGGTGCGTGCGCTCCCCTGCTGCAAGCACGTCCCTGGTGCACGACGTCCTGGCACCGCAGCGATGGATCCTAGTCGCTTCTGCCTCGCGCGCTTGCCAGGCCCATCCCGCCGATACCTGCCGGTCGCAATGGGTCGTCCCCAGACCAAAAGCCAAGGCACCTGTGTTCGCGACGCCGTGCTGCGCGAACGAGCCAAAAACGCCGGCCGGCCGGCCTGAGCATGTCCGGGGGGCGTCCGCCGCATGCGCTCTCTGCAAGTCCGCTGCTCCGATCCTCAGCAATTTCTGCTGTGGATCCCTCAGCACGAGCGAGCCGGGCGCCTATCTCGGTACAGCGTGCGGCCCGCCGCCCGAGCCCTAGCTGCCACTACTGAGCGCCGCATGCCCTTCGCGCCCCAGCCAGCCGGCCTTGCGCTGCAGCCTTGCGCTGCAGCCACGGCACGACAGCCCGATGTCCGTTGGCGTCCGGTGCGTGGCCCTGCCTCAGCATGCGATGCGACGCGGACACCTGCCCATCGCCAGAAGCTGCTCCACTGCTTCCGTGTTCACAGCGCCGAGGGCCCTACTGCTGTACCCCGCGCGCTCTTAACTAAATGCGTCTGGTGAGGCGAAGCGTGCGCACCGCTGGGCCCCCCGTCGCCGTGCCCCGCCCGTGCCCGGCGGTGCCCTGCTGGCTGCGCGCGCGCCAGGCCCCAGGCGTTGTGCCCGCCGCCGGGATTGGTAGAATTGATCTTTGAACTTTTGGTAGAATTGGCGACGGGCGCTGTGCCGCTGTCGCAGGCCCGCCAGCAAAACACGGCAGGCCGCCTCGCCCCTGGCCCACGGCGCCTGCCACCGGAGCAACTGCATGCCGGCCTCTGCCCCGCGCCGTACTCGCTGCGAGCGAGGATCAATGTGGGTCGCCGCCGCCGCCGCGCGCCGCCAGTGCTTGCCTGCTTCCGCCTGCCCCTATCGGCAGCCAGCCGTTGCAGCTGCTCGGCCACGCAGCTACACCTGCTGCATTGAGCAACCGCAAGCTGCGGTTGCATCGCCCAACCCATCCAACGACGCCACGAGCCGCGCAACGCTCCCGAAGTGGGCGCTCGGGGCCTGGACCCTGGAGCGCAGGTCACGCCAATCCAAGAGACGCCGCCGGCCACCGCCCCAGAGCACTATCGCCGTCTCGTGTAGCGGGAGTGCGTGTCAAGGCGGAGGCCACGCGCGCGCGTAATCGCGAGAGCTGCTTCGCTGGGGTAAGGCGTGGCATGGCGACGGCTGGCGTTCGGCGGTGCATCGTTGGGGTGGGGCCCTGCGTGGGGGCGCCGTGAGCTGCTTCCCCCATTTACGCGCAGCTTGCCGTGTGCTGGGTCGGCGGAGGGAACACTCGTGGTGCTCGGCGAGAAGGGCAACACACATGCGCGACTTGAGGTCGGACGACGAGGTGTGATGACGCACAGGACGCCGACACGAAATCAACGCTGCAACGGGGGCTGTAACGAGGCGTGGCAGAGGCGTGAAGAGTCTGCGGTTGCCGCCGCGCCCGCCGCCGCCGTGGTCGTGGCCCAATGGGGCCCCCGCACGTTGGCAACCAGGAGCATTTGCGAGGAGCCTCTGCGACCGGTCCTCTTATTGGGGCGAGCCATGCACCCATGGGCAGCTGGGACAGGTTTGATAGAGGGCACGCTGTTAGAGGGCACGCGGCGGCTGACACCAGCAACAGCGGCATCTTGTAAGTCCTGGAGAAAAAACGCGTTCTATGAGCTGCACGCAGGAGTCACCCTTGGGCCGCATCCCTTTAGGATGACCTCCAAAACCACAGATCCTGCCAGGCCCCCTCTCACAAAGGCATAAGCGCAAGTATATATGTATAGAGTATGTATTGATTGGAAGTCGCGGGTCGTGGGTGACATTTGTGACATTTGCATCTGTACAATGTTCGATTGCGGCCATGGCTACGCCCCCGTGATGCGACAGTATGCAGGTTGCTAGTAGACGCCGGGAGCATCAAACTTTGGCAGAGCTTGACAATCAGGCCCGTACCTGACTTGACCACCGCGTCGCACCGCGTCAACGCGGCCTACACACACAACACCAATACACCAGCTCCCGTGTCTTGTAAGATATGCCTTTACGAAAATGGCGCGGAAGGTTGCTGCGCGCTGTCGCTGCGTGCCTTGCCATCACAGCCGACAGCGAGCTTGCAGACAAGACATCAGCAGAGCCAAGAGCGGATGAGCATGGTATTCTGCCTCTCGGCGAAGCGAACACAAGCAGAGCCGACCTGTCCGTTTCCGACGTGCTAGCGGCACGCGGCGGGTCTTTCGTCCCTGCTGCAGGAATAGAGGCTGCAGCTGGAACCTACCTGCATCGCTCATGTTCTGAGGTGCGGACAAAACCCACCGACGCATTCCGCGGCTACAATGCACCGGCGGGACGCTCGCCAATCAGTCCTAATAATGCGCGGCCGTCCTTGCTATCTGCTTGGTTGTCATGAGTGGCACAGCTCGCCGCATCCAGGGGTTTTCTGACAAACACGGTTTACCTACAATACATGTTGCTGTGCAGGCTAGCGACGAAGCGTGTGAGATGGCTCGCTTCCTGGCCTCGCTGTCGGACGAGGCGGCCCTGCGAGCGGCCTGCCTTGCCACATTGGGCAGCACGTCGTCACCCACCGCGGGTGCGTGTGAGCGATGGCTGCATGCCGTGCGCCCCTGCATGCTCGCCAGCACCGGCGACGGCGGGGCAACGACACCACCAGGGCTATCGCTTTCAATCTCATCCGCTGACTCCCGGCCCCATGTCACTGCGCAGTCGATGGCGCTGCCGACCTCCTCGACGACGTCAGCGGCTGCCTGCTTGGCGGCCCGGCGGCCGCCGACACCGCCGCCAGCAGCCCCGACCGCTGGCCGTACGGCGCTCGTGTGGTGGCCCCGCTGGCCCTGCTGGAGGGGTTGGACGAGCTGCAGCCCGCGCCCTGGGCCAGGTGCGGCCGTACAAGCACCCAGGCCGCCAGCAGCATGTGGACGGGTGAGCCTACCGGTAGTGCGCCGAGCAAGCACCAACCAATATGAGACCACGCCGCGCGCACATGTATCTAGGTGCATGCTGCGTGCTCCTTCGTTCATTGCACTAGCCAGCTACGCTCAGCTGCGCGTGCGGCTTACGCTGCCGGAACGAATCGGCTGCGGCGCAGGCACCTTCGGCGGCCGGCGGGTGGTCGTTAAGCTGGGGGCCGCGTCGGGCGTCGCCGCCGCTGCCACCCTCGCCGGCGGCGGACCTGCTGGCGGACCCGTCCCCCACGCGCACAGCCGCAACCCCTCCGCGGTCAGCGCCGGCAGCTCGTCCGACGCGGGCATCAGCACTGACAGCCATTCGCCGCACAGCCGGGCTGCCACGGATGCGGCGTCAGCGGCCACCACGGGACTCACGGCGGTCGCGGCGGCGGCTGAGCGGCTGCGGCACCCCAGCCTGGTGCCTGTGTTTGAGACGCGCGTGGCGTCCCTGGACCAGGAGGTGGGCGGGGGTCTGCGTCAACGCGAGCTCACGCAGCCTCTTGTGGCTTTCCGTCGACGCTTCGTCGCCTGCTCCGGCCATGCACGCTGGTTTGCGCGCTGGCGACGTCGTCCGCAGCCAATGTCCCGCCGTCGTGGATCGCACGCACGCCTCCGGCTGATGACTCTGCGCGCTTCGGTCCCCAGGCGTGGGCGGTCCTGCACCAGGAAATCTCGCTGCGCCACGGCTGGCCGGCGGCTCCGCTGGCCGGGGGCAGGCCCCGCGCCAGGTGGCTGCGCTCCTTCCTGGCCGCACAACAGCTGGGGCCGGGCCAGCAGCTACCGCCAGGTAAGGCCAGCACAGCGCCACGCCGCCAGCTGCAGGGGACCCGGGATCTGGGTGGGGTCCTGCTCAGTACCGGCGTGCCGACAAATTCAGGTTGTGTGCGCTTACATGGCCCGCCTTCCCGCGTGCTTGCGCCCCCTGCATAGGCGCTGACGCGGAGGGGGCGCCTTGCCCGGCCTCCCTCACTGTGTACCCCGGAGGCATGGTGCAAGGGCAGGCGCCGCCGCCGCCGTCCCCGCCCGTGCCCGCGGCGCTGCGGTCGCTGCGGGGGCTGCAGCCGGGCGATGTGCTGACGGCCACCATCAGCGAGCTCTGCGACATGGTGGGATGGCTGCTGAGTGCCGACGAAGTGCCACGTACACATGGACCGCAGCCGGCCACAATGGATGCCATCCGTACCGCCCAACCCATACATCAGCAAGGCGTGCAGAGAGATAAAGCAACCAGCGCGCCGCCGCCCAGATCTCCTGCACGCATGGCGCGTTTGCACATTTGAGAGCTTGGTGTGTTTCGTAAAACGTGTGGCTTGTATATGTTTTGGCGCGCAGGGCACGCTCCTGCTCGCCGCCACGGGCCGGCCGTCGCCCTTCCTGGCCTCCCCGGCCTGGCCGCTGCGGGTGGCGCAGCGCGCACTGCTGCGGACGGCACGCGAGATCGCCTCCGGTCTGGCGGCGCTGCACGCTGCGGGTCTGGTACACGGTTGCCTGGTGCGTCGGTGGCATCTGG
This sequence comes from Chlamydomonas sphaeroides, assembly GCA_001662425.1. Classification (NCBI taxonomy): domain Eukaryota; kingdom Viridiplantae; phylum Chlorophyta; class Chlorophyceae; order Chlamydomonadales; family Chlamydomonadaceae; genus Chlamydomonas; species Chlamydomonas sphaeroides. The sequence goes on along the minus strand of BDDC01000316.1, from coordinate 65,143 downwards.
GATGCATGCATAGCGGTACAGGGCCATGCTCGCTGCCGGCCTCCCTTGGCGCCTCCGGAGTTGCTTGGGTTTCGCCCCAACTCTGACTGCCCGCCCTTCACCGCAGCACCCCGCCAACGTGCTCCTCAGCGAGTCCGAAGCCGACCGCCGCGGCTTCGTGGCTCGCCTCGCCGACGGCGGCAGCCCGAGCCTGGCCCGCGCCGCCGCCAACCCGCTGCGAGCCGAGCCGTGGCGGCTGCTGCTGGCCGCTCCGGAGGCGCTGTTGGACACGGGGTCGCTGGCCACGCCCGCGGCTGACGTGTACAGCTACGGCCTGCTGCTGTGGCTGATGGCGGCCGGAGAGCTGCCGTACTTAGGTCACAACATGTGTGAGTCTGGGCAGCTGCCGGCTTAGCGGTACACCGTCCAACTAGGCACCGGCGATGGCGGCTTTTGAAAGCGCACATAGCAGAGGGCCCACGGCCGCCGAGCCGACCGTCACGTCACGGGCCGGCCCGCAAGCAGTCCCGCGGCCGGCCCCACCCCCGCTCACCCCACCTCGCCATCGTCCCTGCCCCGCCCCGCAGTGTCGCTGCTGCTGGCGGTGGCGGCGGGCAGTGGCGAGGCCGTCCCCGAGTGGCCCATGGGTCAGCACGACCACCTTGGACCACTGTACCGTCGCTGCGTGGACCGGGACCCGGGCAGGAGGCCGAGCGCGCAGGAGGTGGGGTTGGGCGAGCAGCGCTGCGAGAGGTGGCGTGCGCAAGCACTTGGAATGGACTGGACCGAATCGAAGTAGCTTGACTGGTCGGCAGCCTTCAGACCTCACTCTTTCTGAGTCAGGTGTCTTCGCGCCGGGGTATGCCGGCTGCCTGGCTCGCAGCTACTTGGGCTCGGTGCTTTTCGCCATCCGGTGTGCGGTGCTGGGATACCAGTTATGCCCCGAGCTGGCCGGATGACGTCCCTTCCGCCCTTGACATTGCCCGCGCCCGCGCCCGCAGCTGCTGTCGGAGATCCGCGCGCTGGAGGCTGCGATCAAGGCCCGGGCGTGATGCTGCGACATGTGTCGCGTGTCAAGCCGCCGGCGGCGCACCACGGCCCGGTGCCGCGTACCTGCCGGGAGGCAAGCGACGGGTTGGCGGGGCCTTCGCGGCCCAGCTTGGAGCCACACCTGTTTGGCAAAGCCCCCGTCACAGCTCAGGGGAAGAAGTTGGCCGGCGCGCGAGGGATGCGATGCTGCTTCTACAGTAAACGGGATGCGATGATGAGCGTTATATGTGATCAGAACCGTGTTCGTGCTGGCCAAAAGATGTAAAAGATGAATGCTGGGATCTTTGCAAGCTAGCTAAGATAGGCAACGAGGCCGGAACGTGCGTGGTGAAAATCGATGAGCAGGTGCTGACGTTTCTCAGTGCCGGCGTAGCAAGCCTGGGGCCGGGCTGTGTGCTGCCTCCGGCCGCCACGGCAGTCGCGACGGCCGCCGCGGGGGCCTGGTTGGATGAAGCTGGGCGACACGGTAGCTTGCAGCGCTGGGCCGAGCGGCACAAGCCTACTGACGCGAGCGTGGCTTTCCGAGTCGTCGGCGGCCGCGCGGAGCAGCTTCATGCGTGGGTCCGACGCGTAGGCTTGCGGAGCGGTGCACGCGCGCCGGTTCGGCAGGCTGGCTGGGTGTTACAGGTTGCAGGGTCTGTCTTCTGGATGCGGCTGGCTACCGCAGTGCGGCGGCTTGGCGCCGCTCGGGTACGCACATGTCTGCGACGGTTGGGGGCAGATCTGACCCTCACTCAGATCTTTGTGACGACGTACGGCGGCGCGTGTGTGCTGTGCCGCCGTTGCAGTGCTGCTGCTCGTGGCCTAGCGGCGGCGTCCGCGACGGCGTGTTGGGTGGGCGCCGCGCAGGCACAGAGTGCGGGCCTCTGGCTGTTTGTTTTTACGAGCCCCGCCCGCGGGCCTCCGTGTGGTCCGAAGAATAATGTGGCACTGGAACTATAGATGAAGAAAAGCGTACGTGCCCAAGGAATACCGTCACGCAAAAGGAAGTGGATGTTCATTTGATTATTGCGCGATATCATTATGTTCTGGCGAGTCAATTTCATGTGTTGCCGCACCCGGCGGGGCCCAGGCACCCCCGGCCCGTCGCTTGCTCTGGGCGGGGGGCTGCAAGCCCAGGCTGAGTTGGTGTGCGCATCACTGTCGTGAGTTCCACAGAGGCCGTGGCTGCGAAGCGGAACGAGGCCCGACCGAGCGCTATGCCTCCGCCTCCGGCGGTGGCGGGCTATGGCGAACGCCGGTGCGTATTGACGGATGCGCAGGCCAGGGCGCCAGCAGCCGGCGGAACGAAGTGGTCGGTGTTCAAACAGGTGCGAGCCCTGCCTGCTTGCTTGCTTACGGGGCTGCTGTACAGACTCAGGTAGCGTGGCGGGCCATACGGCATATGAAAGAGCCGTGACGGCGTGTGTGAGTTGCTTGCTGTCTCATCTTCGCTCTGGCGCGGCGTGCTGCTGTTGAGGCCGTGGGCTGGGTTCCAACCACAAACCGCAAGTCAAGGCAGGAGCGCGTGTGAGGCCGTTGGCGCCGGATACAGGGCTGGCCTTGCATGTCCACGGCGGGCGCAAGCAGGCGAGCGAGCCCAGGGCGGGCTGATCAGGTAGGACATGGGGGCGGGGTGGTGAGTTGTATTGTGTCCCACGGGACGATGGCGCATGCGAGCAGCGCTGACCCGTCGGAGCGCTCCTCATCTGTGCTTTCGTAGGCGTGCTGGCTGGTGGGACCGGTTGCGGGATGCTGATAGCAACAGGCGTCGATAGAGCGTGCGCGGTTGGAGGCAGGCAGGGGCCTGCCTGCCCAATGGGGCTCCGCCTTGTCCCATTCCCTAATCAGCCGATTAGTTGGATGGGGTGTCATGCGGTTGTGGTGTGTGCGAGCGCGTCGTGCTAGTCGTTATGTTGGGCCGCGGGCATCCACTTGGGGGTCCCATGTCACTGCAGAGGAAGGGTTCTGCAGAAGGCTGAGGGTTCTCGTGTGTGTCGTGGTGTATAGCCGGCATTGCGAGCAGCGCCGCCGCCCCCCGCGCGTATCAGGGCCAGCAGCGAAGCGGGCGCCGCCGCTGAGGCTAGTCGCGCTACTCTGTTATGTATGGTAGGCAGCCGAGCCCCCACCGGCACCAACGGCAGCGGGCACCAATGCCGGCGCTTCCGCGCTCGCTGATGCCGCCGATGGAGCGACCTGGGCGGCGGCGCGGCAGAACACGCAACGGCACGAGCAGGGGAGTCTCCCCTGGGCACGAGCATGCGATCGAGACGCAGCTCGGTGTCCCCGCATGCCCCGCCCATGACCGTCCAGGCTCCAGCCAGCTTGCTTCTGCTGGCTGCTGGCCCCACGCGCGCCGCCCGTGCTACACCGGCCTCGCGCTCCGCACCAGCGCCGCCGCCGAGTCGCGCCGTGTCATGGGTTGCGAAGCACGGGGCGCCATGGGTCGATGGGTCCGTGGGCCAGCAAGGTACAACTTACTCCGAGGGCCGCGCTAGCTGCCGAGGAACAGCGAGTCCATCAAGGCAGCACAGCGTCCGGCGCTCACACGCTTTAGACCGCCGGACCCTGCTGAACAATCGGGTTACTCGAGCTGCGCAATTGAACTAACGGCGAGCCAGCAGACGGTGGAGTCACAATCCGAGCCTGCGGTGGCCCCTGAGTGCGTGGTGCAGTCCACACCAGAGCGTAGCCGTTGCATTGTAGCCTCGTAGCGCGGCGCGACGGGTGATAAGTAGAACAGAACCCCATACGCGGCACAGCACGCCCCGGGTGTGTTCAGAAATAAGTATGAGTATAATAGTACTTATTTCTGTAGTACAAAACCAACACAAGGCGCGTCGGCCGTGCGCAGTGTGTGTTGACGTTGGTCTCGGCACGTCTCGACTCATGCCGGCGCACCTGGCCTGGCTGCTCCGTAAGTCTGTATTGATGGGGGACAGGCACGAGCAGGGTACGAGGGCTCGAGGGGAAGGGGTTCGGAGGTAGTGAAGGTGTGGGGATATGACAGTGGTGCCGCGGCGCATTGCAGGGAGGCCAGCACTAGAGAGGGGGTTGGCAGATGGGTAAGGGGCCGCACCAGATGCCCTAGTAGCTGCAACAAGAGGGTGAGAGCGTGAGGCGAGGGTTGGCGTGCCCCGGTACGGGCACCCATACGTTTCACTACCTCACTCTTGCAAAACGGGACCACTCCCCAAACAAACCTAGAGCATGAGGAGCGCACGGCGTGCCGCCGCCGGCCTTCCAATGCATACATGTTGCAGCCAAGTATAGATAGCGACCCGCGCAGGGGCGACAACTGCCGTGTAGTGGCGGGCGGCATGTCAATTTGTGTGAGCGCATTGCGTCGACAAGTGCACAGCAAGACACACACGAAGCAGAAGTGTTAGCGGAACACAGC
>BDDC01000316.1:41234-60725 GCA_001662425.1 Chlamydomonas sphaeroides | reverse complement strand
GACCGTGGAACGCAGCAGTTCGAATCACAAAGTCGCTGTGTGGCGCATCCAGCGACCTTTGTGTTGCACAGAGTCGCGCTAGATTGAAGTCGACACTCTGAATTGCGCGCTGGTTGCTGTCGCCGAATCGAACCACTGAAGCGGGAATTCGTTGAATCGACAAGTTCAATCTGTCCATTGAATCGCTGAATGAATTCGCTGAATCATTGAATCGTTGTATTGTTGCAAACTTGCACCGAAGTCACGCGTCGTTGCAGAACACGCAGCCGCGTGGTGACGGCGGAATTTAAAGGCTCGCCGGTTTCGTGTGAACGAGTCCCCCGCGCCTTCCCAGTTAGGCCCCTCCTCCCCCGCGAGCGGCCAGGCCTGCCCCTTGCGTTTAAACCGTACAGCTATGGTGTACCTCACGTCGCCACAGCTGCAAGACTGCACAGCAGAGCAGCAAGCAGCACTCAACGACGCCGTTGTAGTCGTCAACAGTGCAGCCTTGCTTTTGCGGCTACGGGAAGTGTCCAGTGACGAATGGCAGTCTTTGGTATTCGCTTGCCACAGCCCCGCATCCATGTCAGCCGTGTCTGTCGTTCATGACGCGCACACACTTGTACAGCGTATGCGCAGCACGGAAACGCTTCCCATGTTGGGCGCTCGTGGCGGTCGAGGGGCGCTGCCGCGGCTTGCCTACCTCGGCCTGCCTGCCTGCGTCTCACCTCCAACCAACACCGCCCCTCGCGCCTGCATCCACCACCTCTGCCACACACACCCGGCAGCTCCGGCCTGGCACTGCCCGCGTGCGCGCCTCCACACCCCTCGGGGCACGCCCCTCGACCGCCATGGCGGCCGCTAGTGTACGAGACGGCCAGCCACTCCGTACACATGCTAAAATGCCGTACATCCTTCTGCTAGCACTACGTACGTCCATCCGCTTTAATGAATTGTTATATGAGGGCTGGTGTGCTAACAAAAGAGTTGCAGGTGTTCGGTATGCCAAAGTCAGACGTATCGTCAGTGACATACCGGCATACGCCAGCAAACAATTGGCTGCAAACGTATTACAAGGAAAGAGCGACGCCAGCAGTCACGTTGCATGAGCGAGCAAAAGAAGTAAAAGCCGTTGCAATCCATGATGGTCGCCGCGCCGTCTACACTCTTGTTGCAACACCTGATGCATATAACGTCCTGATAGAGCATGCCACATGCTCGAACAAACACGAAAGCATTATCATAACGGTCGCCCTGCTGCGTTTTGCTCAGTAAGGGGTAAGCCGGCTGCTCTGCAGTCTTTCCCCGTGCGGTAACGGGAAACAGCCGGCAATGCGAAATTGGCTGTCATGTTTTCGCGGTTCTCCGCCGCGAGCGTGTTTGCCGCTGTCGCCGGGCCCTCTGGCTCCCAACGTGCGCTGGAGTTTTGAGTCAGATCCAGAGGTGCGCACCCCGTTCAGGGACGGAAGGCAATGCATTACGCACAGCGCCAATCAAAACGTCGTTGAAAGTGCCGCCGCGCTGCGCCTCAGCATTTCGCATTGCAGGACCCCGAGCAAGGCTGTAGATACATTGAAGCAATAACAGCTCTACAACTTGAGCTCAGTGTGCTTTCCGATGGCTCATCTTGGCTCATCCGCGTGCCACACTGCCTCGCGGCCGCGGCGCGCCACACAGCAGCTGCAGATGTCAGGTGAGCCGCCAACGCACGAGGGCCATAAAAGGAAGAAAATTACGTACTTGGCGCATCACACCGGAGGGTTTTACTGGCAACCGCAGCCGCAGCATGATGCCAAGCTAACACCCCTCCCGCATAGCCCACCACAACCTCGCACGGCCTGGCGCGCGCATACCTCTGCAGCGATGCAACATGGCCGCGGCTCACGCTCGCACGCCGCAACCAGCGCCATCTACGCCATCCTCGTCCCAGGCCTGCTCGCCATCCTCTCCTGCCGCGTGCCCCTCCTGTCCATCCATGACCATCCCCGCATAGCTTGTACGGAGTCGTGCATACGGACGTTGACGGCTCGCCGCATCTCGAGCCTACCTTCGTGATGGTCTCGTCGACGTCGGCATCCAAGAGCCCCGGAGAGGCCATACCTCCATCGCCGTTCCGCAGCAGCGCCGCCGCCGACGACGATGCACTGGCGCAGCTGCTCGACCGGGTGCTCTTGTCCAACGTACGTACGTGTGCTTGTGCGTGTGCGTGCACCGTGGAGGGGCTTGCTTGCTGTGGTAGGTCCGCACGGGCTACGTAAGGTTGCGGCGGTACCGGCTTACTTCCATGCTGCTAGCTGCGGACGCAGGCCTTGCGATGGCTCGTCTCGGGCGCACGCGCACGCGCACGCGCACGCGCACGCGCACGCGCACGCGCACCTACCACCGTCCGCATACCTGCGACGCAGCAGCGCCTGCGTGCCCTAGCCGGCCGCCCCATCCGCCCTCCTGCGTCCTGCGTCACTCCATGGGGGCCCCGGCAAGCACAGGCGCCAGTCGCTTATCAGAGCCCCTCCCGCCTTGCCCTGCACCACGCGCAGGCGCCTGCACTCTGCGCAGACCACCGCACGGCACTGCTGCCCCTCCGCGTGGGCGGCAAGGTCCTCGGAGCGCTCGCGCTGTCCTGGCCCGGTCCAGGCGACGACAGCGATGAGCCGCAGCCCGCGCCGCGGCTGCTTCCCGGGCCCCTGGCTCTGCAGCAGCTGGGCCTCGTCATGTCGCTCAGCCTGCTGGGAGGCGACGCACACGGCCAGCTGGGCGCGCTGGCGGGCTGCCTGGCGGCGCTGGCGGCCGCCGGCAGCATGCAGGCGCTGCTGGGCGCGCTGTGCGGCGGCGTTGAGGCGCACGTGGCGCGGCGCTTCTGCCTGCAGCCGCGGCTGGTGCCGGCGCTGGTGCCCGATGGCCGCTCGTCCGTTGGCTACATGTTTACGTTGAGCAAGGGCGACGGCCGCAGGTGATGCGGGTCCGTACGGGTGCCCGGTCGGCGCCGGCCGGTTGCTGCGCAAGGCTGCGCCGGACTGCAGCTGGGCGCCGCCGCCGGTGCCCTTGCTTCCCGCCCATCCAATCTCGCGCCCTTAGACCAGCCCTGTGCTGCGACGGGGCTGTCTCGTCCCATCCCCACCACCTGTCCTCACCGACCCTGCCATACCCCGCAATGCCGGCAGGCCGCTGCAGCGGGCCGCCGCAGTCGCCGCCAGCGCCATCCAGATGCTCACCGGCGGCCCCTCGCTGCGCGCCCGCTCCGACTTGCTCGCGCACTGGCCGCCGGCGAGGTCGCTGAGCCCCGATGGCGGACGCGCGGCTGCACGCACCGAGTCGAGGCGTGTGGTCCAGCTGTCGTCTGAGGCCGCGGCGTCGCTTGAGGCGTCGGGGCTGGCCGGCGGCGCTGCCGCTTCGGCGCTGCACGCCAAGCCCTTCCCGTTTGCGCAGACGTTGCTGCGGCAGCTAATGAAGCGGGCGGGCGGCAGCGTCGCGGCCAGCGGTAGCCCCGCTGGCACTGGCGCGGACAGGGTCTCGCCGCGTTCGGGGAGGACCCTGCGGGCTGCGGCCGGTGCCATCGGCACCGGGGGCGCGGCCTCTGCTGCAGCCAGGCAGGGCGGCAGCCGCGCGCCCGTGGCGGTGGTGGTGGAGGACTGTGCCGCCCATGTGCAGGTGGGTGGCTAGCTGGGGACGGAGCCCCCTGGGGCAGCACGCACGTCTGAACAAGTACGCTAGGTCCTCGACCACTGACGGCCACACGTCGCCAGGCGGGTCATATTATAGCTGCCCTGCCGGGGTGGGTACCACCGGCCTGCAACGCAAGCGGCGTGCGGACAACTGTGTGCGCGTGTTCCGGCAGGACCCACGGCGACCGTGCATGGACGTGCTGATGCTGCTCGGCGGCGCCGGCACCGCGGGCAGCCTGGGCGGGCACTGCAGTAGCAGGTCCGGCGTGTCGGCGAGCAGCTTCTCCGCCGGTGCGCAGGGCGGCGCGCAGCCCGGCCGCTTTGCAGGCAGCGGCGGCTGGGGCGTGCGCTCGCTGCTGCTGCTGGCGCTGCCGCTGGGAGACGCGGGCCGCTGCCTGGGCCTGTACGTGGCGTTCCCGCAGCAGCTGCCGGCGCCGCTGCTGGCGGAGGCGCGGGCCGTGCTGCTGGAGCTGATAGGGGTGAGCAGGCTGCCGGGGGCGCAGGACCCGGCGCTCGGCAGCAGAGGCAGCAGCGCTCCCTTGCTTGCGCCGCGCCTGCCGCATCTTGCGCCGAGCCGGCCCGCCGCACTCGGCTCCGCAAGCCTTTTGTCCCTGACGTCCCTGACGCGTGGCTCTCAGTGCCTGAAACCCCTCGCTCTCCCCAGGCGGTGGGCCCGCTGATGCACGCCAAGCTGGATGGAGAGCTGGGCATGGAGGTGGCTACGCTGGCCGCCGCCGCGCCCGGCTCCTACGCCGTGCTCGAGGGCCGCACCCCCGCCGACGTGCTCGCCACCGCGCCAGCCCACGCCCTTGCGCACCACGCCTCGCGCCTCGACGGCCGCCCCGCAGCGGGCTGCATGCCGCGCAACCGCTCTTTCGCTAACGCCTCCATCGACCGCACCACCATCGAGCGCGACCGCCTGGATCCGCTCCTGTACGGCAGCGCCGGAGCCTCACTTCTGTACGGCACTCACAGCTGCACACTGACGCCGGGCGGCGTCACCAGCACCGGTGGCGGCAGCGGCGTCGGCGGGGCCGCCACGCCGGGCCTCCGGAACGCCGGCGGCGGCAGGTCGACGGGCGCTGGGTACGGTTCGCGGCAGCAGCAGCCTCTGAGCCTGGGCACCTGTATGCTCAGCAGCTGGGACATGCACGGAGCCTTTGGTGGCGCAACCGGCGGCTGCAGCATGCTCAGCGGCAGCCAGCTAGCTGGCGGCCGTCAGCGGCGACTGCGGCAGCCCGGTGGGGCGCGGCTCGGTGCTGGCGGCGGAGCTGGCGACGGGGGGCGGCGGGGGCTGCGCCACCGCCAGCCTGCTACACGTGGAGGAGCTGACGGCATGTGGGTCGGGTGGGCAGTAGTGGTTCGCGGTGTGTGGGGCGCTGTACGGTGAAAAGGGCTACCGCTGGGCCCCTCAATCGCATCACTGGGCGGCCGTCACATGCACGGGTAGTGCGAGGGGCCGCCGGCCGCCGTCGGGTGCCTGTAAGCCGCAATGCGCGTCTTTTCCAGCCGGTGGCTTTTGCCTGCTTACAGTGCCCCTGCTGCCGCTGCCCCTCACGCGGCCGACCGCGCTGCTGCCACCTGCCGCATGCCCCCTGCCTCGCGCCGCTCGCCGCGCCGCCGCAGCCGCCAGCACCATCCGCTCGCACGTGCCCACGCTCATCGCCAGCCTGCAGAGCAGCATCGGCATGGCTCGGGCCGAGGCGGCCGCAGAGGCCGCGGCGGCGACGTTTGCCAGCGGCGCCAGCGGCAGGTGGGCATGGGCTCCCCTCCACTTCTCACCGGCCACAGCCATATCCTGCCTGCGTGCCATGGGGCCCGGCAAGCGTATGGATGCACGCACCAGGCCAACGCCAATGATGCCTCGCCGCCGCCTGCCCGTCCCGTTTATTTTGTTTGCAGGAACCCGACCGCGCCGCAGGGGTCCCACACGCCTGGCGTATCTACGGTGCTCAGCTCGGCCTGCATGTCGGCGGCGGCCTCGTCGCTGACAAACGGCGGCGGCTCCGGGCCCGCCGGCGCTCCAGGCCAGTCCGCGGCTGCGGCATGTGTGTCGGCGCTGTCGACCCGTGGGTCTGCGGCGCAGCACGAGGCGGACGAGCTGGGCAGTGTGGAGCTGCTGGAGGAGCTGTGGCAGGGCGGCTGCGGGGTAGTGTTCCGAGCGCGCATGGGCGCCCTGGACTGCGCGGTCAAGGTGCGGCCGGGCGTGACTATTATGACCAACTTTATGAAGCTCGGATGATAGTTTCTTTAGCTGTGTTGGCATAGATGTATGGCGTGGTGGCGAACGGGTGCCCTGGGCTGCGCGGTCAGGGTGGGTGTGGATGGGGCCGCAGGCGCGACGGGGCAGCCTCGGGTGGGGCCGCTGCTGCTGCTCACCCCATCCATAGTCATGTGTCAGGGGCCCACAGCCAGACGGGCGACGCTGCCCTGTGCTGTGCTGTGCTGCCCCGCTTGCTTGCAGCTCATGGAAATGCCAGACGTGAGCCGGGCCGGGTAGCGCGGCCGCCGGGGCCTATGCGCCCGTAGTTCCTGCCGTGGCATTCCGTGACCTGCCGCATACCGTGCTCTGGTACGGCAGCATGACGCGGCAAGCTCCTCGTGCGTGACCCCTCACGGCCCTATCCATCAGACCCGATGTCCAGTAGCCTACCGGTATCAAGCCAAGGCACTCGGCCCTCCCGTGTCTGGTCTGTGTGTTTTGGCTCGACAGGTGGATGAGTCGGAGGAGCCGCGGCACCTTGCGGGCCGGCGCGCGCTGCTGCGCACTGCGATGGAGCTGGCGGCCATGGGCAGCCTCAGCGGCCACCCCAACATCATGCAGGCGAGCACACGGGACGGTGACGCCAGCCAGTGCGACCGCGACTCAACGCCCAGCAGCAGCGGCCCGAGATGCTGCCAGCGGTACCCTTCACACACGCGCGGGGCGTGCTTACTTATCAACGCACACACGCATCTGTCGTGCCTGCTGCTTGTGCATCAAACGCAGCAAGGCGTCGGGCTGTGCGCCAACGCACTCGGCCCTGCCCCACTTCTTCCTGTCCCCTTAGCATAGCGGGCTTGGGCGCTCACCATCCCCACACCGCACATCCCTGCCCCCGCCCCATGCGGTCTCTGTGCTCGCCTATGCTCGCTGGCGCCGGCCGCAGGTGTACACCATGTTCAGCAGCGTGACGCTCTCCCGCAAGCCTGCGCCCGACGGCAGCAACGCCATATGTCTGCGACGCCTGGAGCCGAGCGAGCTGCCGCGGCAGCCGCGGCACCGCCAGGACGGCAGTGGTAGGGGCCTGGCGCCTGGGATATGCGATGGCGCTTGGACATGGAGTAGGGCCGCGCGGTAGCGCGCCGGCTTGCTCAGCGCTGCCGGTCCGCTTGCTCCAGGCGCGCGCTGCCGCTGGACATTCCGCATCGCCGCCGCCGCCTTTGCGGCTCCTCCGGTGGCGGTCCGTCCTGAAGGCCGAACCCCGCGGCCCGAAACCTGGCACCCCGCAGAGGTTCCGCCGCCGTGCCTGGCCATTGTGTGCGAGTGGTGCGACCGCGGCTGCCTGCAGTCCGCGCTCTGCAAGCGGACCTTCCCAGGCGCCCTGCCGCCGCTCTACACGTCCAAGCTGCTCGGGAAGCCGAAGGCCGTCCTCAACTACAGGCTGGGTGCGTGCGTGCGTCGATGCTGCAGGAGAGCAGCCACCCGCCGGCGGCGTGTGGGGCTTGCTCGCGAGCAACAGCAGCAGCGGGCTGGGGCTGGGGCTGGGGCTGGCGGCGCTACCCGAGACCGGGCGTCGGACGGAGGGCAGCAGCAGGAAGAAGCAGAAGAGTTCGTTACATCGCCCCCCGCAGGAGGAGCAGGGGCGCCGTCGGCAGAGTCGGGAGCGCGTCGTGCAGGCCTAGCTAGGGGCCCGAGGTCGCGTTGTTTAGCGGTGGTCGGTGTATGCCGTCCATGCGTGCCCCCAGGTGATGCTCCTGACGCTGCTGGACGTGGCCCTGGCGCTGCGCCACCTGCACGCCCACAAGCTCGTCCCACAGGGGTGGGTGATGAGGCCCTGCGCTGCGCTAGAACCGAGACCGGTGGCCCGATGCGCATGCGCGCCGGGCGCCGTGAGCCGAGAGGCGCGTGTGCTAGGCCGCTGAGCAGGGTCGGCCGCTTGCGCTGCGCTGCCGCATGCCGCCTACGCAGACCTGAAGCCCGCCAACGTGCTGCTGCGCGCCAGCCCCACCGACCCGCGGGGCTTCACCGCCAAGCTGGCAGGTGCGCCCAGGGCGGGGGCACGCCCAGCTGCGCTGCGCTCGCGGTCGACCACAGTGGGCACCGAGTAGTGGACCGTGGCACGCACAGGCGCTGTTACGCGGCTGTCGTCAGCCATCCAAGACCTGAGGCTCTTGCTTGTATGTATGTGTCGTCAGCGCAGGCCCGCGACCCTGACGTTGCCGCTTATTGCTCGTGCCATACTACTAAGCCCTAGTCACCGCCGCCGCCCTCGCCCACCACGCCCGTACAAAGACTTCGGCTTCGTGACGTTGCTCAATCAGGCAAGGCCCCGGTGCCTTATGGAGCTATCGCACATCGGATGTATGTGTAGCCCCTCCCTAGCCGCTTGTCTCCCACACCGCCGCGCGCGCCACCCAGTTCGCGCCCCCTGACCTTGTCGGCGCAGCTACGCGCAACTTACGCGCTTGCTTCCCCCAAACATGCGCGTACGCAGCCCGCGCACGGCAGGGTTGTGCCGCCTTGACGAACATGGTTGGCCGCACCGGTCGCGCCCTACTGCTGCTTCCGGCGCCTTTACTGACGCATTGCCCACACATCCGCCTTCGCTTCCCCTGTGTGCGCCACAGCCGGGCGATGAGTCCACCGCCGGCGAGCCGTGTGCGCTCGTAGACGAGACGTGCGGCACGTAAGCGGTCCGGGTACTGCGGCGTACGTACGCTCCGTGGCTCGACCGGTAGCTCGAGAGCCCGACTGGCTGGTGGCCGCAATTGGTGACTCCCGCCGTGCCGCGCCCTAGGCAGGTCAGCGGCTGACTACTCCGGTTTCAACCTGTGTCGCGCGCGCTGCTATGCTACATAGCCCGCCTCCCACACCCACTCGCATCTATCCGGCGCAACGATTCGAGCGCCAAGCGTGCCTGCCCCCCTGCCTGCCTCCCCTCCCGCCTGCCTGCCTCCCCTCCCGCCTGCCCGCCTGCCCGCTCTGGTCGCAGCGTGACGCACATGGCTCCAGAGGCACTGCGGAAGGGTGGGACCTGCCGCTGGCTGCCATGCCACGTAGACAGCAGAGGGCTGCTGGACTGTGGCGGGCCTCCGCGCGGGAACAGAATATCTATCTAGCGCGCGGCTCGCGCAAAGCATGATTGCAGCAGGCATCGATCGGGCGGTCCCCTGCGTTGCGCGGCGTCACCCACGACCGCCGCCCCGCCCTGCCCTCGCTGTGTCGCCTCGCAGCCTCCCGCCTGACCGCCAGCGCCGACATCTTCAGGTCAGTCCCCGGCTTGAGACCCGCTCGCGCCCGCAATCACACGGGCTTGCGCGTGCCCCTCGCAGCTCCCACGCAATGCGTGGGTGGTTGCACCACCACACTTGCAAGTGCAATTGCACGCACGCACACCATGCACGTGTACGATATCTTTACCCCGCCGGGGCCCGAACAGCAACGTGCGCGCCCCTGGCTCCTCGCGCCGCAGCCTGGGCATCATCATGTGGGAGATGACGGCCGGCGGCTGCCGCCCCTTCCCCGACGAGCAGCCCGACCGCATCCCGTCGCTTGTGCTGAGCGGCGCCCGACCCGAGTTCAACAGCGCCGTGCCCTCCAAGTACCGGTGGGTGGCTTGCCTTAAGGGACTGGGCCTGCTATGCTCGCCCTCGCGCGGCGCCCGCGGCGGCAGGCTGCTTCGCAGTAAAGCAAGCGGCCGCGCGCTGCGGCCATATGGCTGCGCGCGGGGCGCGCGCGAGTACCGAAGTCACAGGGTCCCATCGCGCGGGGTAAGGAGCACAGGGGCGGGAGCCTGTGCGCGCACGCTGAGACCACATGCAGCCACCGCCGGTGGGGCTAGGCGGCCTGGGGCTGCTCCGTGCCCCCACGGAGGCTGCTCGCTGCTGCCCAACCCTCCCACCACCTGAGGCGGCTGCCTGTCCGCCGTTCCACACACGGCCACGCCCACACCATTGTTGGTTGCTTTGGCCAACCTGCCGGCGGCGTGCGTCACGATGCCGCCCCGATACGCTCGCTCGCTCACCACAACGTAACCCGACGTGCGTGCTGCCCACGCATCCACCGCCGCATCGCGGGCTGCTGGCGGAGACGTGCTGGCAGGCTGACCCCCTGCAGCGGCCCAGTGCCGCCGACCTGGTGCACGAGCTGACAGCCATGCTAGGCGCCGGCAGGGTCGCGCTGCGCGCGCAGCAGAAGGCGTCCGGCGGCGGCGGTCTGCCGCAGTAGTAGTGGCGCTCGCTCACTCACCGCACGATGCATGGAGGTAGGCTGCGCCACGCGTGGCGGCGCCGCCGCGCTGCTGAAGGAGGAAGGCGCACGGCGCGGCGGCGGCTGTGCGGTGCGGGTGCGGGTGCGGTTGGCGTGGCGGCGGCGCCTTGCTTGGGACGAGCGCCGCGCGCTATGTATGGCCCAAGCAACCTAGATGAAACGGCGCGAGCATGGCGCCGACAGCGCGTGCGGCGGCCTGGCGAGGCGGCGGTAAGAGGGCAAAGAACGTAGCGGAGCCGGGGCGGAGCCAGCGCCAGCCACCAGCACTACTGGCAGTCCATAGCCGGTCGCCTCTAGTGCGTTCGTCGGCCTCGCCTGTGCGATATATATACCTATGTAGGGAGCGTTGGGCCAGGGGGCATGGTGGGCTGTAGCGATTACGATGTGCACATACTGCTGATGTGACACGCATCTGCTGCCTGGACTGAAAATGCCGTGGACAGAGCGAGCGTATGCGGGAGGGCGCGTGCGCATTGGATTACACGTGCGCAACCCCGGGCGGGGCAGGGCGGCCTGGGGCGAATAAGTGAGGCGGCGGGGCATCCAGCTTCGACGAGAGCGATGGTTCGTGCGCCGACTACTGTTTGTTTATCAACCTGTCTAGCTAGGCAGTACGGCAGGCGACGCACTACTCCAGCCGCCAGAAGCTAGCAGACGTGTGACCAGCTGGGGTTCCAAGTGATGATGAGGTGCGGTGCGTGGTTGGTACTGTTTGCCGGCGAGTGGCTCAGGGCCGTCGCCGCGGCCAACCATCACTGCTGTTTTGCGACGACT
This sequence comes from Chlamydomonas sphaeroides, assembly GCA_001662425.1. Classification (NCBI taxonomy): domain Eukaryota; kingdom Viridiplantae; phylum Chlorophyta; class Chlorophyceae; order Chlamydomonadales; family Chlamydomonadaceae; genus Chlamydomonas; species Chlamydomonas sphaeroides. The sequence goes on along the minus strand of BDDC01000316.1, from coordinate 49,838 downwards.
GCTGTTGGATTGCTCTGAAAGCAATCGCAGCAGCCGGGAAGCGAGCGAGGCGACAGCAGTTTTACACGTGCGTGCCCTTGGTCCACAAGCAGTGTAGCAGGCGAGTGCTTGAGTTGTGCAGGGCTGCGTCGGGGTGTTCGTTCGCGTGGCTGGGGTGCGTGCTCGATCTGCTGCGTACTCTGTGTGCCTCTATCTGTGCGCGCGGTCGCTTGGGTGGCCTGGGTGGCCGTGGAAGTAAGGGTGGAAGCTAGGGGCGGCCAGCAGGCCAGCTGCTGCTACTGCTGCTGCTGACTATGCGTGTGTGTGATTACTTTCTCGCTTGTCTTGACATGCAACCGCCGGTGTTCCGTGCGTGCCTGGCGGTAGGTCTGTTCGTTACTTGAAGTTGCCGACGCACGGACGAACGCTGGGTACGGTACCTGCATGTGCCATCTATCCAAGCAACAAGGGCCTGGCTGGCTGTCGGCCCACACCATCACGCGCGTGGATGGTAGGCCTGCATACATGCATGCATGCCAGCAGACCCCTGCACCACCCTTTATTTCATTCCGGGGCGGGGCGGCGGCGGGGTTTTGACCGGGGGCGCCCTAGGCGCCTCGCCATCTATCGTATATATCTGCATGACTCGCCCTTTCCTACCCGCCCAATACGTAATGCTATGTCCCGCGCGCACTGCGGCGCCGAGTGCGCATGTGCTGTGAGCGCGTGCCTTTATTTGTGGGGCTTGCATTGTTCGTTTACGTAGCTGCAGCAGGCTGCAGCTGGAAATTGATGTGGGGGGTCCCCAGCCGACTGTGCGTATATGTCGTCGAGAGGGGCCATCCTATCGGTGTTGTTGACGGACGGCGGCGAGGGCGGCCGCGCTACTGCTTGTGCCGCGGCTACCGTTCCTTGACGCGCGCTCGCAGCAGCAGGGCGGGTGGCTTGGGTGGCGCGCGCCGGCAGGCAGCAGGCGCTTGCTTGTGGTGAGTGCGCCGTGTAGCCGTGCCGCCGCTCCTTGGCATGAGGTGGGTTCACTACGAGCGGTAGTAGCGGTAGTTGAGCATGAGCCCGCATGCCGTACGGCGGCACCCGCATGAAGCGCAGGGCCTTGCTCTACGCACGCGCAGGCAGGCAGGCGATGAAGGGGGCCGCGCACGCGAGGCTACGGGCGGGGACGGAGGGGTGTACGTGCGAGGTCCGCTAGCGCTAGCTGCCGTGCGGGTCGAGCCGTGAGGTGCATGCAGTAGCTTAAGCTAGCCAGGCCCACCGCAGCCTGCTGGCGGACCACGCACTCGATAGGTAAGTAGCTGTATGTCGATCTATCCATCGCCGCCCGAGCGAGGCGGGCGAGGCACTACTACTGGTACGTACGGGGCCGCCCCGCGTGCACCGCCGCCGGGCGCGCGGGGAGCCAGGAGCAGCGAGCGCGCGCACGTATGATGTATGCTGCTCGCGCAGGCAGGTTGCTTGGTGTGCGTGTCAATGTAATTGCAAAAGAGGATGACGCCGGCTTGGACCGGCGTGCGTGGCTAGGCTGGATGGCAGGCGTACGTGGGCACCGCCGGCCGCCTGCCGCGCGCGCGGCGGCCGGGATCAGCAGCCGGACAGCTGCTGCTGAGCGGACAGCAGGGTCGGTCGCACGCAGTGAATGTGGTGGCTGGGTGGGTGGGTTTGCGGCGGGTCGGGCTGTGCTTGCCGTGCCTAGGCTATGCCCCCGCCGGCCGGGCATGCATTGGGCTTACTGGCTGGGCTTGTCGTGGCTGGGGATGAATGCTGGATGTCAGAGACGATGCGAGAGCTAGTGAGCGAGGCTAGTGAGGCGCCGGCCAGGCTAGCGCCCCATCCATCCGGGAGGCGGCAGCGAGGGTCGTCATTGGGTACGACCGTGCGCCCCGACCACGTCAGCTCCGCCGGCCTGCTGCAACCTCGGCTTCTGTGCGCGGCCTCGACGACCAGTGCGCACTTCCTGCGCGCGCACGCGCACTGCGGACGCCATGTGACTATGTCTGTGGACTCCTGCTTGTGGGGTGGGGCCAGCTGCTTACGTACAATAAGCTGCTCTGCGCGGGCACGATCGAGGCATGCAGCCGGCACCCTAGGCTACCTGCTGCCTAGGCACGCCGGGCAGGCAGCTAAGGGCCCCCGCCCCGCCCGCACACACGCACACACATGTATGCACCCGCCCAGGGCGTGCTTGCTGCACGGGGCATACATGTTACTTGCATTATAATTACAGGGCATACCGCTAGCAAGGGAAGTGTACTATCTTCCACCTTAAAATGAGCACACGTACGGCACGTACACAAATATGTGTCAATGGGTAAGCAAGCAAGGGTACGTGCATGGGGGCCCAGCTGCTGCGGGTGGGGCAGGGGCTACAGCAAATGAACACAGCTCACTGTTACTGTTACTGTTACTGTTACTGTTACTGTTACTGTTGCTGTTACTGTTACTGTTACTGTTACTGTTGCTGTTACTGTTACTGTTACTGTTACTGTTACTGTTACTGTTACTGTTACTGTTACTGTTACTGTTACTGTTAGTTACACCGCAAAGCGGAGATCGCCGTTTCACAGCCAGGGGGGCCATCAGCATATCAGAGCGTATTGCTTGGTGCACTGGGGCCTGAGGCTCCTCAGCGCTTCTATCCGCCTGTCCCACATACACATACATCTCGTGCGAAGATACCGGCCCAACCAGCTCAGGTCGGCTTCTAGCATCACGCGGTGCATGCCGCGGCTTGATAGCAGCAGATCATGCTGGTACTTAGCCCGCAGCTATCTAGCTATGTGCGGGGTATTCACCAAAAACATGAAACTCGTCCTCCACACAGCAGCGATGGCCTGCAACGGCCTGCAATGGCCTAAGAAATCAGGCACCATAGTTCTTTCGTTGCTATCGGTGCAGCCCCTGCCGTGCCCCGCAGCAGACGAGGAGTGTGACAGAAGCAGGCCCCAGCAGTAGCTCCAGCAGCCACATGAGTGCTCTACCTTGCGAGGGGCCCTTGATTGCTTGCGGCCCTACCTGCTCCCAATCAAATGGAACGGCTGCTGTGCAATTACTGTTGCGTACAGTAAGAAAGGCTTTGCATAAAACTGGTAGTAATAATCAGTCAACCTAGAGGCATGCCGCCGCCGCAGCTAGGACAGTCGCGCGCCCTTCTACCTTACTGTCGTTGAAACAGCACAGGTGTGTTCGCAAGGTGCAGTGTGCAGGCTGGCAAGGCAGTTGCAATTACTGTATGTTACACCATTTATTTAATCAAGTAGGCAAACTCGGCAGTTGCCATTATCGTTGTCAACAACGCTCTGCGTTACATCTAATGCGCTGCACAGATTGCCGAGCGCGCGGGGAGCTTGCTCAACATGTACAGCAGGGAGCTGCTGCTTCTCCACGCTGCGTGCGTAACTCATTCAAGTAATCTTCGTTGCACGGGGAAGCATCTCGCTCGCTCTGCTGCTGCGTGCTGGTTGATCGGCGCCTTCGTCGTTTTTTACCCGCCGTACATTGTAAACAATTGTTTTATGATCGCTGGCTACGCAGAGAGAGCGATGCGCTTCGTCCACTCCTTGACATGCGTGCTGAAAGAAATCGTATCATGATACTGTCATCGTCGCCATCGCTCGGTAGGTCGGCCTACTACTGTTACTCACTACTACAGGGTTCGCTGGCTGCCATCCAGCCCGCAGGCACTTGAACAATAGGCCTTGAGGCACTGCATACATTGCAGGGACGCTGACGCTGGTGAGCCAAGTGGCAAGGAATGAATGCAAGCAGCGGGAAAAAAATAAGTGCATGCTGGGCAAGCCTCTTTCGTTCTACTGCGCGCCGCTGTTGCTGCAGTCCTTGTCTTTTTCTTGTATCTGCTGCAGCATGAGCTGCGTGCCTGTTGGCACGTGCGTAAAAAGTCGCTGCTGCTGTATGTGCTCCTCTCGTCGCTCGCCTGCCTTGCAGGCAGGTGTCCTGCTTCATTCGTCACCACAAGCAAGCAAGTAATCCGCGCCGCATCCTCTACAATGCATCTGACGCTTGTCAGTCGGGCCCCGCAGCGAGCAGTCGCCACTGCGGTCGTGGCATAATAACCCCGGTAACGATGTCTCATAGCGGAGGGTCGACGCTATCCAAGCCTTCCGACAGTTGCACAAGGGCTGCAGGCTTCCCCGACCTGACCGCGGCTCAGCAGCTGCTGCAGCGGGAGCGCCCAACCGACGGCGGCCGACCCCAGCAGCAGCCCGCCAGAGGCGCCGCCGCAGCCGCCGTAGCCGTCGCCAGCAAAACAAACTTCCCTGCAATCCGAAATCCAGGCGGCTCCGCAGCCAACACCAGCTTCTGTCTCAGTACGCAGCTTACTTACACCCCAACCGGCGGCCTATGGTTGTCCCTCATTGTGCACGAGAGTGGCGGCGCGATGCCCGGCGACAGTGGGGGCGCTGGCGACGCCGAGGACGACCGACACACTAGGCACACGCGCCAGGAGGTGCCAGCAGGCGGCGTGGACATCTCCGCCCCTCCTGACGGCGCCAGCGGCAGCGGCTCAGTAAGCTCAGGCACCCTGGCGTCGGCAGCCCGCGGCGCCAGAGGTGATGACATCAACGCGCCTGCGCCGGATGGCCTCCGCAGCGACGGCGGCGGCGGCCAGCAGCGCGACAACGGCGACCGGTGCAGCAGCGGCGGCGACACCAGCCGCAGTGCCGTCGGCGCAGATCAGAACAGCGCCGGCGGCGGCCATGGGTGAGAGCTATCTAGGTATATAGCACGGTGCGGTCGAAGCTCAGCAGCTTGCTGCTAGCTAGAGCCGGCAGTGCGCCCGCCGCACGGCTCGCACTGCTCCGTCACGCCCCGACTAACCCCAAGTAAGCGCACGCACCCGGAACGGAAATGAACTTTCCGCCAAACGGGTTTCCCTCGCTTTCATTCACGCCCCGCCCGTGCCCCTGCCTCCGTCTGTGTAACTTCCATGCCGCCGCCCCAGCAGCGCCGTACCTGGGCAGTACGCTGAGGGCCTGCTGCCTGGGCTGCTGCTGACCACCATAGAGGCGTACGGCGGCCCTTCCGTCGTACATTTCACGGCCACCGCCGCCTCCACCGGCGGCGGCCGCTGCCGTGTCAAGCTCACCGAGTTGCCTGGTGGCCTCGACCTGGCAACCGTACGGCGCCAACTCAGCAGTGGCGGCGCCTCCGCTGGCCCTACTGGCGCCTCCGCTGACCCTGTTGGCGCTGGCGGCAACGCCAGCGCAGGTGACAACTGGTCGGCGCGCGCTGCGACCCAACAACGGTACCAGCTGGTTGCCGGCGGCACGGCGCTGGCATCGACAGCTGCGGCGGCCGTGGCGGCGGCGGCGGCGGCGCGCGGGCCTGCCGTGGCGGAGGCGGTGCGGGGGGCCGTGCTTGAAGTACGGCTCAGCGTCACGGACGTCGCTGTGTTGACGTCTCTGTGCCACCCAAACATCGCACAAGTGAGCACGTGGGGGCTCGTTCGTTCGCCGGGTCGCCCATCGGCGAGCGAGGAGTCTGGCCTGCCGTGTTGCGCTACTTGCTTGTGGCAGCGACAGTCGACGAGCGGCCTGCACCGGCCCCCTCCGTCCGTTGCACGCCGGCGTGCTGCCTTTATTTGTTTGCGTCCCCGTTACCCCTCCCGCTCTAGCCCTTGCTGGTCCACGACTCGAGCTCGGCCCTTGCCGGGCTCCACGCCGGCTGGCCCTTGCTGGTCCACGACTCGAGCTCGGCCCTTGCCGAGCTCCACGCCGGCTGGCCCTTGCTGGTCCACGACTCGAGCTCGGCCCTTGCCGGGCTCCACGCCGGCTGGCCCTCGCTGGTCCGCGCCCCCTGCCTGCCCCGGGCCCATTGTGCGCCTCTGCGGCCCGTGGCGCCCTCAACCGCTTGCTTAGCCCACCCACTCACTCCGGCCGTGCCCATACGCTTCACGTGCGTGCGCATCGGCCTCCCCCGTTCCCCGTGCCGCCAGGTCCTCTGCTGGCATGGCGGAGTAGTGCTGGTGCAGGAGCCTCCGGTGGAGCAGCCCTCCCCCGCCCTCGGCGCCCGCTCCCACGAAGTCGCCCTCTCCTCCCTCGCCCCTGGGCCCGAGCCCGGGCCAGCGCACAGCAAGCCCGGCTCCGGCTTCATCCCCACCGGCGCCTCCCTATCCCTTCGCGCCGCCGTACCGCACGACTACGTAGCGGCAGCTGAGGCGGAGGCGGAGGCTGAGGCGGCGCAGGGGCTCGGGCCGGCGCGTGGGCCTGCGCTGGCACTGGGGCCGGAGCAAGTGCCGCCGTCGCCGGTGTGCCTGGCGCTGGTGCTGGACTGTGACCTAGGCGACCTGGCGGCGGCCTTGCGCAGCGGCCTGGCACTGGGCCGGACAGCAGGCACCGCGGGCGGTGGCGCCGCTGCGGGGACGGCGGCGGGGCCCGCTGCGGGGCAGGATGCTGGCAGCAAGGGCGGCTGGACGGTGCGTTGCGCTACAGTACCGGTCGGGCGTGTGCGGGCAGGGGCATGCAAGCGTGGCCGAGCGACTATCCTGTATGATGTGATTCTATCTTGATTGATCATATCATAGTATATGATATGCGTGGTCCAGCGATGGGCCCGCGTGTGGCGGCCCCCACAGCCGCGCCACTCACCCCAGCAGAGTCCAGCGGCGCAGCGGCGCTGGCCCTTGCTGCCACACGCCCCCAACGCCCTCCGCAACCCGCCCGGGGCCCCTCCACGCGCAGGCCCTGCTGCGCACGCTGCTGGATGTGGCGAGAGCGCTGTGCCACCTCCACGCCGCCGGCCTGGTGCACCGCGCGCTGCAGCCGGGCGCCGTGCTGCTGCGCTCCTGCGCCACGGACCCGCGCGGCTTCACCGCCCGGCTCGCGGAGTTCGGCTTCGCGGCGCCGGCAGCAGGCGGCACCGGCGGCGGCGCCAACACGCCGGCGGCGGCCGACGGCGCTGCGGCGTCAGAGGCTGATGACAGTGCGGCCGGCGGTGCCGGTGTGGCGGCCGGCAGCTGGCTGCCCGCTGGGCCGCTATGCTGCATTCCCCCCGAGGCTCTCAGGGGTGAGTTCCGCCGCTGCCCGGCCGCCGGCCGGCCCCGTCCGTCCTCGCCCACGCCATGCCCTCCTGGGCCTCCCCCCGCACTGACAGCTGCCGCTCTGCCAGAGCTCTGGCGGCCGCTCTAGCACCCGCTCTTTGCAGCAGGCACGCACGGCCGCATCGCGCACGGCCGCCGGCCGGCCTCATCACCGCTGCACGCACCGCTGCCATGCCGCCTGCAGGCGCGGCGCCGCAGCCCTCGGCCGACGCCTGGGCCTTCGGCATGCTGCTCTGGAGCTGCGCCCACGGAGGCCGCCAGCCCTTTGCCGACATGGGCCCAGCCGCCGTCGCGGCCGCCGTGTGCGCCGGCCAGCGCCCCGCCTTCGCGCCGCCGCCTGACTCGCCGCCCCTGCAGCAGCAGCAGCAGCCTGGCGGCGTGCTGGGGCCCGCTCCGGCGTGGCTAAGAGAGCTAGCCAACGCCTGTTGGTCCGCCGACCCAGGGCGGCGGCCGACGTCGCGGCAGCTGGTGGCCGAGCTGTCGGCGCTGCTGGGCCCTGGCGGCGCTCGGGCGACGACGGCGGAGGCGACGGCGGAGGAGAGGGCTGGCGGCTGCGGCGGAGCCGGCGGAGAAGGGCCGACCAGTTGCCGACAGCTGCGGGTTGCGGTCTGACGTTGTCCGTTGTCATGGCTGGGGAAAGTTGACGGCGTGAGCAACGGGATGTGTTGCTGGCGACGGAGGCGCGGACTTGAGAGCAGGCCGACGCCGACAGCGGCGCCGGCGGCTGGCTGTGCAAGGAACGTCGCGCATCGGGGAAGCCTCGGGATTGCTCTTCAATGTTGCTGTTAGGATTTGGGGCGGGTCCGTCAGCGGCAATCGCATCTATCGACAGCGTAGCTTGGCAGGCAGGACGGCGCGCAAGCAAGCTAGCGCTGCGCGTTGCGCATATCAAACTCTAAGCTGCATATGTATTCGCTCGGTTCGCCGCGCTCTGCTTGCTTGATTGCTTGAGTGCGCGTGGTTGTGCTGCCTGGCCCCGCCCGGGAGGCCCTCCTGGCCTGGTCTACGGGGCGCTCTGGCTTGCTTTGCTGGCTCCGCCGCGCGCTGCCACGGCCTTGCGCACTGCCATGCTGCATGTACGTACGTGGTGTGCGACCTATCGCTGTGGAATGGTGTAGTATTGCTGTGGAATGGTGTGGTATCAGGAGCCTCCTGTGTGGTATCGCTCTGACACGTGTACGTGTGTGCGTAGTTATACATGTTGCTTGCCCAGCGCGGCGCGATGACTGACTAGAAAGCAAGCAGGGCGGGCGGGCAGGGACTGACCAGGCAGGATCCTTGGGTCGGCCGATCCTAGGGTCGGCCGACCATAGGGTCGCGACCATGGGTCATGGCCGACACCTGCCTCACGACACACATTTTGCAACACACATACGTGCTGCCGGCCTATTCGCAACATACACTATCGACACACACAGGATGGTGCAGCCCCTCGTGAGCCGCCCTCCGGCGGGTCACACCGCGCCGGCGTTGGCGCACAACCCTGCGGCCAGCCACGCCCTAAAGAGGGCGGGCGCATCGCAGTACAAGAAGCGCGGGACGGTGAAATGCAG
>BDDC01000316.1:18805-40731 GCA_001662425.1 Chlamydomonas sphaeroides | reverse complement strand
CCGCTGTCATCGTCGCATCGTGACTATCCCAATGCGGTGAGGGATGATGGAGGCTGATGATGGAGGCCGCCAGACTAGAGCCTTGCTAACCGCAAGCGCATGGCCGACTTGGCTGCGGCGGGGGGTGCGGCGTCGGCTCAGGCGCAGCGCGAGGCCCTGGGCGCGGAGGGGTACCGCAAGCGCATGGCCGACAAGCGCATGGCGGCGACTCGGGCGGGGTCGGATTGGGAGCCCTTTGTGGCCGCTTTCGGCAAGTGGGCGAAGGTGGCGGTTGAGGCGGGGCTGTGCTTGCTGTGTTGCGCCCGCGCCCTGTCGCTTGGCCAGGCGAAGAATGTGTGGAAGCACAACCTCTGCCGTAGTTGCTATGCCAATCACCAGTGCAGGGACGGTAGCATCTACACCAGGCGGAAGAGCGGAAAGGTCGTTGGGGAGGTGCAGGTTTTGGCGAACACGGCCGTCTCGAAGCTGACGAAGAAGTTTGGGCTCGGCGTTTAGTGCCGTGTTGCCGTGGCGCCGGCGGTGTGCAAGGGCGCTGTGGTCGTGTGGTGTGCGCCGCAGCGAGCTGCGCAGATTGATGCTTGGGTTGCGGCGGCAGGAGCCGCTAGTCATACACGATCTTCTTGAATGAGGGTGGGCGTGCGCGGCGCCGCATGTCAGGCAGGGGATCCCCTGATGTCAGGCTAGTCAGCTAGTTTGGCTTTGCTGCCTGATCAGCCTGATTGCCCAACCCGGCGGCGGGCATGTCTGCGCAGCCCCAGATGGATGGCTGACAGCGAGCGCGTACGTACGTGATGAGGGCCGATTGATAATCACACGTGGCTCGGCGATACCTTGCAGGATGCAGGCGCCGATGGCGGTGCCGGCGGCAGCAGGGCGGCAGGCCGGCGACTGGTCAGACAGCGCCTGATGACATCGGAGGAAGTTGGCAATTGAGACCATGAGGCCTGCCTCCTGGTTGCGACCACAGCCGTTTGATGCATGCTTGGGTGCGGTGCTGTAACAACAGGATCAGCCCAAAGCCTCTGGATGCTGGGACAGTAATCCTGTCCGTCCTCACAGGTGCGGTCGGGGCGCGGAGCGCGTGGTGCAGCGTAACGGCGGCACGGGCGGTCCCTGCCGTCCGTCGCTGCGAAGGGGCATGCAGATATGGAAAACTAAAGCGAAGCCAGGGGTATAGGCTTTCGGCCTCGCGGCGGATTAGGGCCGGACGGGGTCCGCACGCTCCGTTCCGCGCCAAGCAGGCGGGAGCTGCTGCGAGCTCTGGCACCTTCTGGCACTGCTGCCCTCGGGCCAGCTGAAAGAGGGCTCACCACTGCCGCGCGCGTGCGTTGGGCTGCGGATGCCACAGGCAGCGAGCGGTTGTGGAACGGAGCGCAATGGCTGGCTGGATGGGACTTGGGCGCCGGCTACGTACAGCAGCCCAGAGCATTGGACCAAGACCTCCTGTCCGGTGATCGGCTAGCTAGCCCAGCGAGGGTGCGGTCAGAGTGTGTCGCCTGGCGTGAGGCTCGTCAGCACATGAGAGCAACGCCGGCGAGCAAGCAAGCAGGACGCAGGACATGCTGGTGTATGCATGGTGCGGAACTGGCCCGCCGGCTGAGCAGCGCCGAGCTGTCAGATCAGGGAAGCGCTCAATTGAGGCCCCATTTAGCACATCGTGTCTTCCGTCTGGCAGCAATGGGGAAGTGGGCTGCCAATGCGGGTTCGGGAGGGGGGCAGGAGAAGGGGAGGCTACATCGACGGCTAGCATGGTCAGTCCCGTCCGAACATCGGAACGTGCGACGGCGACCTTGGCCCAACGTCATATGTCAAGTGCCTTAGTCGACCCAGCAGCGTCATGGGACGCCCCCGGCCGTGTTGCTGCCCGAGTGTCGGCGATGGCACACAGGAGGCCTCCTGATGGCACAGACCGCTAGCCGGCAAGGCACACCCAAGCACACCCCACCGTGAGCAGGACAGAAGCCCTTACCCCGTCCAAAAGGTGCGCACATGCCAGGCTAACTTGTTACCTGGCTGAGGAGGCCGCGTGTGGCCATGGGCTTGGCGGGGGATGACGATGACGATGGGGGGTTTGGAGCAGTCGGGTTTGGACTAGCTGCGCAAACTGCGCCCGACAGTAATGAATTGTACCGGCAACATCATAGCGATATTTCACAATGATATCCTTGTTTCAGTTCCTGCAAGACAGCGAGCTTGACCGCATGCTCGACACGGGAACTGCGAGCCACTGTATCTCTGCGCTAGTAAAGGGTTCCCATGCTTAAAGACAGCGGAGCCAGTACCTCGGTGAGCGGCGGCGTTCCGTCCACTTGAGCACCCTTCGGCAATGTCAGGCGGTGGCCTCCTTGGCAAGGCATTGCGTCTTCTTCGTTTATCACCTTCTGCTCGCCACGCTGAGGGGCGCGAGAAGCCCGACGACCGCCAGATTGGCACAGCGGCCAGCAGCAGCGGTCCAGGCGGTGGGCATGGACATATCGACACAGAAAGAGGGGGCGCTGCCGCATGGACAGGGACGAGCGGCGGTGTCGGGCTGCGGCACAACCCGATTGAAGTGTCGCTTCTCCAGCCGGCGCCGGTCACAACGGTTGCTGGCAACCCCAGCCAACGCACGTATCTGGCGAGCTGGTGCGGCATGCAGGTGCACCTGCACGTCCTCACTTTCGTCAAGCGGCCGAACCAGATTGCGCAGCTCCCCCCAGCAGCACCCCAAGCCACGGTCGCCGCAGTGCTCGACGCACCGCCAGCGCCCCAGGCCAACATGGTTCAGCAGCCAGACATGATCGCAATCGCGACAGAGGTGGAGACGGCCCTCGTCCAGCTCGTGGCAGACCCAAGCCCCCAGGTGAGGGCAGCCGCAACGCCCTCATACACTGTGGGCAGAGGCGCGTTGCCTTCCCCCACGACCCCTCCCCGGCAGGAACACAACCCTTGGCCCATAGCATCACAGCATCCGCCCTAGGGCTCGTGTCTCTTTCTATTCTTCTGCCCGTCACCTCGCCGTCGACCGCCACTTGTGCCCGCTGCCACAGGTGCTACCCGTCCTGGCGGTGGCTAGAGTCACCTGCCGTGCTCACATCGCCAGTCCGGGGGATGAGCACCTAACGCAGCGCATCATGGCCGAGGTGCGTGGGCAGGGATGACGCATGCGGGCAGGTGACTCGAGTGTCCATGCGCGCGCCCCCAAGGGCCTATCGCGCCCTGCCCACCGAGCAGCCTCAGCTACTCCTGCCGCTAACATGCTCCCGGCTGGACGCTACCCGCTGGGGCAGAGCCTTGCCCAATACCATCCGCCGCAGCTCACCCTGACGCCGCCGCATCGCTGAGCGCGCGGCACCCGTCACCTGAACCCGCTACCTGAGCCCGTTCTTACCTTCCCTACACGCGGCGCGTGGCCCTCCCCGCTGCCGTCGCGCGTCCCGCGGCCACTGCCTTCCTGCTCATGGCCCGGGAGATGCAGCTTAGCTCATTGCTCCCTGGGCGCCCCCCTCAGGTGCATGTGGTTACGCCCCTGGTGCCTGGCTTGGTGCAGCTGGGCGACTGGCTCAAGCAGCGCTGGCCGCAGTGCGAGGTCGGAGAGCCGGAGCCAGACCAGCCCCAGCAGCTGCAGCTCTCGCAGTCCCCGGGGCAGCAACGCTCCGGGCAGGCAGGCGCAGCGGGCGCAAGCTCAGCCGCCGCCACCGCGTCAGCCACCTCCGGGGGCGCAGCTTCGTCCGCTCCTTCAGCAAAGCCCGCCGCGCCAGCCCTGTTGCCTGCGGCGCCGGCCGGCCCGGGCGCAAGGCAGCTCGCGGCGCCGGCGGCATCAGCAGCGCCGGGGCCTGCCGCCGCCGGCGTACGTTCTGCGCAGGCAGTTGCGGAGGGCATGCAGAGGCGCGACGCGGCTCGGCTGGGCGGCTGGCATGGCCTGGCGTTCCGCGGCGCGGGGCCGTCGGGCTCGACCGGCCCGCCACTCGACTGCTTTGGCTGCTTCGTCCCTGGGTCGCCAGAGGCCGAGCCGCCCACGCCCGCGCCGCCGGCGGAGCCTACGGCCACCACGTCGGGGGAGCCCGCTGCGGCGTCGGGCGAAGCCGGCGGCGCCGCCGACGCAGGCGCCGCTCCGCGACGGCTCGCGCAACCGGGGGCCGGGCGCGCGGGGCGTTACGCGCTGCCGTTGCCTGCGCGGGTACCCATCCAGCCGCTGCTTCCCGTGCCCGAGGCACTGGAAGTGCTCATCTGCTTGGGCGAGGCCCTGCGCAGCTTGCACCGCCGCGGACTGACCCACGGGTCCGTAACGCCCAGTGCCGTACAGCTTCACCTGGTCGTGCACACACCGGTGCCCCAGCGGTCGGCGGGCCAGGTTGCTGACAGCGCGGCGGCGGCGCTGCCGTTGCCGGGGCCTCTTGCGGAGTGGGCCGCTGCGGGCAGCACAGTTGCAGCGCACGGCGGCGCCGACGAGCCGTCTGCGGCGGTCGGCGGCGGCATGGACGGGGGAGGCGTGCGGCAGCCGGTATCGTCGCTAGGCTCGTCAGCTATGCCCGCCGTCAGCGCTTCGCCGCATGCCTGGAGCGGCGGCCTGGTTGGCGCCGTGCTGCCATCGGTGGCAGAGGCCCCTTCGGAAGCCGAGGGGGATGCGTCTGCTAGTGGCGACGATGAGTCGGCGCCAACAGCCGCCGTTACTGTCAGTTCTGGGCCCGACACGACCGAGGTGGCTCTGCTGTCACCACTGACGCCGCCAACGTTGGCGCCAGGGGTCCTGAGCCTCCTTACCGCCGGCGACAGCGGCATCGCCTCAGGCAGCGCCAGCGCCGCCGCGGCTGGCGGCACGCTGCCTCCTGGCGGCGGCAGCAGTGCCTTCGTCAGCGGCACGCTGCCTCCTGGCGGCGGCAGCAGTGCCTTCGTCAGCAGCGTGGGAAGCACTGGCGGCGGCAGCCGCGCTACTGCCAGTGGTCCCAGCGGCCTGGGCGGTGGTAGCAGCCTCACGGTCCGCGGCTTGGTTCGCGAGCAAAGCAACACCACCGCCAGTGCCAGCGCCCTCGGCAGCGGCGCCAGCGGCGCCGTCTCCGCCAGCGCGCTCGGCAGCGGTGGCACGGGCAGCACGTTGCGAGTCCCCGCCAGCGGCGTCGGCGGCGCCAGCACGGTGCACAGCGGCGGCAGCGGTGTGGGCGCCGCCAGCGCTGCGCACAGCGACGCCAGCGGCGCTGGCGGCGTTGCCAGCGGCGCTGGCGGCGCTGCCAGCGGCGTCCGCAGCGGTGAAGCGGGAAGCGACGTTAGCAGCAGCGCCGGCGCCGGCGGCGGCCGCAGCAGCCGCATCGCGCGCGAACTCGCCAGCGGCGGCGTCGCCAGCGCCGCCAGCGGCACGGAGCTATCCATGGCGCACATGCTGACTCGCACCCACAGCAGCGAAGTCGTTAACATGCTGCCAACGGCCACGGGTTCCAGCTCAATACTGGATGCCGCCGCTGCCGCCGCCGCCGGTGCCGCCGCCGCCGAGGCCGCCGCCGCCGCTGAGGCCGGCGGCGGTGGCGGCAGCGGCAGTGGCGGCACTGCCGGCAGCTCCGGCACCGAGATGCTGTCGCTGTCCCCCATGAAGCGCAACGCGGGCGGTGGCAAGCAAGCGCTGCGGCCCGCGACGCCGACGATGCGACCCCAGGCGACCGAGTCGGCGCCATCGGAGTCGCCGCTGCTTCCGGCTGCTACCGGGTGGGGCGCCCCCACCGGGGCTTCTTCCCAAGCCCAGGCGCCCGCCTCATCCACGCCCTCGCCGGCGGCGGCGGCCGGGTCGCCGTCGCCGGCGCGGCGGCCGCTTCCGCAGCCGCAGCCGCAGCTGCGAGCGGTGTTATCGCTGCCGTGCGTGTCGCCAGCCGTGCTTCAGGTGCAGACCTGGGGCCGCGCGCGGCCCGTGTCGCTGCCTCGCGAGAGCCTCATCTGGTGCGCACCAGAGCTGCTCAACACAGGCGGCCTGGGCTGGGCGCCGCTGATGGGCCTCAACGGCGCCGCCAACGGCGGCCGCCTGCCCTTTGGCCCCGGCGCGCTGGCCGGGGACTGGAGCGCGAGCCTGACACGCGGTGACGGTCGGCACAGGGAGAAGGGCGAGCGGGGAAACAGGGACGGGCACGGCGGCTCGCGGCACGGCTATGGGGACGGCAGCTACGGCGGGATGACGGCAGGCGGCGCCGGCGCCGGCAACCGCAAGTTTCGCTGTGCAGCGACGCTGCTGTTGGGCCAGGTGCGCGGCGTGGGTCGACGTGACGCGCTGGGTCGTGCCGCGCGGGGCTGCGGGGCCGCGTTGCTGCGGCAGCAGGCGCAAACGCAGGCGGGGCTGGCGTGGGGCGTGCATGCGCGCGGTACTCCCTTGCGGCCGAGGCGCGCGTCAGCAGGAAGCCCACGCCGGCAGCATGCGCTTTGGAGGCCTGTCGGACACGCGCCGCGGCGCGGCGCTCGGCGCTGCTGCCCTCACCCGAGCGGCCGTGACTGTGGCCTGCCCCTGTCCCCGCAGGACCCCAGCGCCGCCGCCACGTCCTCCTCGTACGGCGTGACGCCGTCTTGCGATGGTACGGCAACTGCACGGCGTGCCTAGTGTGCTTCTCCCCTGTGTGCCTCCCTCCCTGTGCACCTAATCCACGCCTGGTCCCAACCGCCTGGCCCCCAAACCCGCCCTCCGCTCCCCCTGCAGTCTACTCGCTGGGCATCCTCATGTGGCACCTAGTCACCGGCCGCCTGCCCTTCGAGCACCTGGCCACCAACGACGTGAGCAGGCCGCGACCAGGCCAGCCCCTGGGGCCTTGTGCACGCCAGTGCCTGCAGCCCTCGTAGCCCCCGCCTAGCTCCTCACGTCCACCGCCCCGACCCAACCCGCCCGCCGCGCCGGCGCCGGCGCCGCGCCAGTGCTCGCACGCCCTCCCCGCACGAACCCCCATCCTTTCGTACGCGGCGGCTGCACATCGCAGCGCAGCCGCGCCCCGTGGCCCTCGGTCCCCTGCGGTCCGGCCGCACCGCCCCCGCACACCGGTGCAGCCAGCCCCGCACTGCCGCCCCGGCCCCTGCACCCCTCCCCCAGGTGGTCCGCGCCAAGGAGCTGGGCTGCCTGGACGAGCAGCTGCCCTTCAGCGACCGCCTGCCGCTGGCCTACATCGCGCTGGCGCGCCGCTGCTGGTCGGCGGCGCCGCTGCAGCGGCCGCCGATGCAGGTGGGAGCGTGGGAGGGTGGGGGCGTGGGAGGGTGGGAGGGTGGAAGGGCACGGGGCGGGGTAGGAGGGGCGGCCCCAAGCCAACCTAGATGCGGCTGCCAGCGCGCGCACGCGCAGCCGTTCGCGTGGGCGGCGGCAGGCTGGCCTAGATGAGCGCCAGCATCCGCCGCTGGTTTTGGCGGCCTTGCGGTCCGGGCCGGCCACTCGTGAGGGATTGGGACGGGCGGGGGGCGGGGTGTCCCCAACCTGGGGTGGAGGGACGCTGCGCGGAGGGGGGGGGCTGTCCTGGGGCGCAATGGCGCCCCGCCCTCGTGCTGGGTCCGGGCCCGGGGTCGGGGGCCGCGGCGCTAAGCTGCCAGAGACGTGCGCCTCCGCGCGCTGGGCCTGCCGTGCTGCCGCTGGGGTGGCCGGCGCTCGGCCTGCTGCTGGCGCGCATCACACGAACCCCTTTGACTGCACCGCGTGCTCCGCTGCCCCCTGCGTGCCGCGCCTCCCAGGCGGTGCTGGGCGAGCTGCGCGGGCTTCGCTCCAAGCTGCTGGGCCTGCCGCTGCAGCCCGAAGCCTCCGCCGACGGCCCCCACAGCCACCTGCACGGCGGCGGCTTCGGCGGCATGAGTCTGGGCTGGAACGACCCCAGCGCCGGCGACTTCACCGACAACAGCAGGCTGTCGTTCACCATGTCAGTGGCGTTGAGCAGCCGGGAGCTGGGCGACGACTACGCGCTGACGCGGCCGCCGCTGGAGCTGGCGCTGGGGCTTCGCAAGGGCAGCAAGTCGGGCAGCGGGAGCGGCAGCGGCGACGGCAGCGGCAGCGGCACGGGCTCGCGGCTGGCGGCACCGTCGACGCTGCCGCTGGCGTCGGTGCTGCCGCCGGCGCTGCTGACGGCGCTGACAGCGCGGCACCCGGTCGGCGGCGGAACCATGGCGGTCATGGACGATGAGGAGACTGACACGGATAGGTGCGGCTCGTCGGCAGTTGTCTGCTGCGCTGTGCTGTGCGGTGCAGCCTTGAGATGCGGGGCGTGCCAGTGGCATGGCCACGTGCGGCAGCTCTGTATGGGCACGTGAGGAGTGGGTGCTCACCGCCTCGCCCTCGGACCGGCCGGGTCGTCCCCGCCCACGCAGGTTCACCGAGCAGGCGGACACCACCGACCAGTCGGGCTCCTTTCTCAACTATTCCCACCAGGCCTCCTCGCCGCACAACGCCGGCACCCCCAACCGCAGCGGCAACGGCATCGCCGCGCGCCTCAGCGCCGCCGCGCGCAGCTTCCGCATGCTGCGCTCGCCGCAGGCGGCCTCCGGCGCTGGCCCCAGCGGTTTCGGCTGGTCTATGAGCCCTCGCAACACCGGCGACGGCGCCGCCACCGCGCCCGCGGGTTTCAACGGCCCGGCGGCGGCGCTGCTGGCCGCTGCCATCGCCTCTCGCCGCAGCGGCACGGGCGGCGCCCGCAGTGGCAGCGCCAGCAGCAAGGGCCACAGCCGCGGCGCGTCGACGGGTTCGGGGGACATGAACACCGGCGGCGGCGCCGCGCGCTCGGCGCCGCTGTCAGGGGGCCGCGCGCAGCCTCCAGCGGCGACTTGTTGGAAGATGTGCGCCGGCGATGCCGTGAAGCGCCAAACGAGCGACGACGAAGCATGCGCCGCGATTGCAAGCGCCCCGGTAGCGGCGGAGGCGGCCAAGGCCGCGACCGAGGCGAAAGTAGGATCGGCTGCGGCCACGCCGTCGGCTAGCGACGGCGGCAGCCCGGAGCCATCGCCGGCGACGCCGGCGGCGGTGGAAGCTGCGTCTGTTGTGCCGCCGATGGCGCAGCAGGGGGCTGATGCCGTGCTTGCGGCCACGGCAGACCGGATCGCGGGCTGAGCCGTGTTGTGGTGGGTTGGGTCATGAGCTCGGTAGCAGGGCGTCGCGCTGATGCTGCTGGCGCCTGTGCTAAGACGAGGGGTGCTGCGGAGCGGGCGGCGGCGTGCGCGCTGTGGGCCGCAGCCGAGCCGGCTGGGGTGTGGAGGCCGTGAATTGTGGGGTGGGAGGAGGATGCAACGCGGCTGGCGTCTGCACGTGGGTTGGCTCTGGGGTGTGCGTGGGCGTGGGCGTAGACCGTCGGGAGGGTCACTACAGCGCGCCGTGTGGCAAGGCGGCCATGGCCGCTTTGCAGCAGGCCGGCAGCGCCGCTGGCGTGGCTGTGCCGCGCCCGCATGTCGGTACGTCGCATACATTCTTACTGCTGGCGGGTCTCCTTGCCGTCCTTTACCTGCTGGCGGGTGTCCGCTGTTGGTGCCATTGTTGTTTGCGTGCGCGCTCCCGGCTGCGGCTTGCTGTAGCGCGCATAAGGCGTGCCGCTGGGGTATTGACGACCGGGGGTGCTCGTGCGCCCGGCCCCCTGCGCGAGGCAGGTCCGGCGCGCTGCTGGCTGCGGCGTGCGGGCGGCCGCTGTGCTGCTGCACCGCCTCGAGCGCGCCGGACGCATAACTTGTTTGATGAACCTTTCGTTGGCGAGGGAGGGAAGGGAACGAGAGCCGGCTGGATGGCACGGCACGGCTCTGTGGCGGGCGTGCCAGCTGTCTGCGAGTGGTTGCCAGTTTTGTGTGTGGCTGTTTGGCGGCGCGGCCAAGGAGGGCCGGGCCCTGTTGCCTTTGGGTGCGGCCTGCCTCCCTGCAACCCGGCTGCTGCGGCCGTCAGCGACCAGCCGGTGCCAGCTGGCCGCGCTCAGCATGTGGTACGGCGTGCTATGAACATTAGGGCGCGAGGCTCTGCGGCGGCGTTCTTAGTTTGGTTGGGGTCACCTTTCCGTTGCTGCCGTGTTCTTGTGTTGTGTCGTTTGTTTCGTGGATCGCCGGTGCTGGAGGTCGACGCTTTGCTCTAGCTCGGTACACAAACGCACGAGCCAGCAAGCAGGACACCCGTTTCCTGCCAGCGCGCGCCTAACAAATAAGCCGCACCCAAGCGCTCGGTTGAGTTGTGGCAGCGGTTCAAGTAAGGGCGCACGGCTTGAGGAGCCAACCGTGGGGGTTACACGCTTTGACGGGCCACCGCCCCTGTCTGCATGTCCCTATCTGCGCATGGCCGATGGCCGAACATGGCGCTGCGCTCAGGCGAGGTTGGCCGCGTGGGCGCGGCTGGTTGCCGCAGTGCGGTGCGGACTGGGGGACGACGGGCTGCGGCGCTTGTTGCGGCAGCGCCTGCTGCTGCTGTCGCAGTGTAACTGCATGCAGGTCGGTGGCGCGGCATGCATGGGCATGTTTGCCCTCCTGCAAGGTGCAAGCACGGGGATGGAGCCCGTCCGCCGTCCCCAGCGTTGATTGAACAAAAGCGAAGTCAACAGACGGCCGCGTTGCAGAATGAGCCGGACGAGTCACGCAGCGCGTTACGGCGCAGGCGCCGGGTGTGAGGATGCGACTGCACTGGCAGCTGCCACCCGCCCGCGCCCGCGGTGGCGGCGCAGCACACACCGCTGGGTCCTGAACAGGAGCAGCCACCTGATAGCCAAAGGCGCGCTTGGACCCTAGTCACCAGGCATTTGACTATCCAACCCGGTAAGATACGAGGCCTCCCTTGACTGGCCCGCCCTTGACTACTCCACACTTAGATCACTCCAAGCAACCGGTATCGTCTTACAGTCCCCGACGGGCTGCCAGTACTGGCGGTTGTCTCAGGTATCCTCCAATGACTTCCACGCTGGTTCTAAAGTAAAAAGGCCATGTCCCTGGGCCCCCTGACGCCTGACCGATTCATGGCATTGGTCACACGGCCGGGCAGGAAGTGTCGGATCAATCAGAGCGGGCATCTGCCCGATGCAACGGTCGCAGGCGGGGCTGGCCCCGGGTCGTCAGGCCAAGCAGAGCGCATCGGTCGCATGGCCTAGATAGCAGGTCGTCGGCTGCGCACTCCGCTGCAGCCTGCTGGTGCACAGCAGTACAGAACAGAGATGCCGGTGCAGCCGGCGGATGGCTGTGCATGCCTGGCAAGGCGCGGGGCGGTCGAATGCCCATGCTTGCAATGTGTGCCTCAGACGCGCCCCGGTGATGAGCCTCATACATCCGGCTACAGCCGCCTTCTGTAAACTTCATCCGCCGCCCTGCTGGCGCGCCTCGCCCGTCCGGCTTCTGTTAGCAACCAGGCACCGACAGGCCGCACGTCAAGCAGGCCGCCAGTCCGCCACGCAGGGCCACGCACAGTCAACATCGGCACGCACCGCAGCACATGCCACTAGCTACGTATCCCCAGCCAGCAGCAGGGAATCAAATTCCGTCCCTGCCTGTCGAAAGTGACGACCTGCTGCGGGTACGAAGATTGTCTCGCAGCTTGCTATCACCGTTGCATGCCGCTGCTTGTTTGGGCCCTCCGTCGCTCTGATAGATGGCTCCTCGGCGCGCCGCATCCCCAGATTAGTTTGCTTGTTTGAGCGGCATCCAGCCACCACTGCCGCCTCGCCGATGGCCTGTGTACCCCACGCACGCAACCGACAACGGGGTTTCCTCCCCACGGCCGGGTGGCTTTCACCTACCGCCAGCACAAGAAATACCGTACGTGTCGCTCGCGAGCAGATACCTGTTGCGGCACGCACATCATCACACTCACTCGCAAGCACACGACACGCGCAGATATGGCGAGCTCGCCACGTCAGCGCACGCATGCTTTATATGTACGGCATCACACGCACGCATCGCATATACGGCAGCGTGCACACTCTCACAGGGCGTTTCATCTTTACTTCTTAATGAACACGCACACCGGGCGTGCCACGCAGGGCGTTTTACTTGACCTATCTATTAATGAACACATGCACTGTGCCGCGTGTGAGGTTCTGTTCTACTGAACACTCAAGCACACAAACCATGGTGAGATTTCTGCCCGTCGAGGCCATGCAGCGCATGCGATGCCGTGACAATGGCAGGACTACACGTAACCCCGTCGTCGACGCTCTCCACACACCACCTTGCGCCCGAATGTGGCCAAACGTCCCCATTCCAAGATTGAGCTCCAGCCCCACGACAGGCCCGCAGGCGGGCACGCACCATGCGCCGGTATGCATGCAGGTGCGCGGGATGCGCCCCACTCCGCACACACAGCTAGCCCAGACACTTGACCCGTTGCTTGCTTCGCTTGCTTGCTGCACAAACGACGTACGATAACGTATCTTCACCGTACCCCAACCCCACGGACGGCGCATGGCGAACAGGACGGCAGGCAGGTCACCAGGCTGTGGGGCAGGCAATGCATGCCGTGCACAAGCAATGGGCCTGCAGCAGGTCGAGCCTGCCTCACCCACACGCAGGCTGGGCCGCGCTTCCGCACTGCCGCATCTAACCACATTCCCTCTGCATGCGCACGGCCGACGCGCCACTCTACCCGGGGCGTGCTGTGCCGCGTGTGGGGTTCTGTTCTACCTAACACTGGAACACACAGGTAACCCATTTTCCATTCTATCCGCTTGTGCATATATAGCGGCCAGGACAGACATAAGGTAGGTAGGCTTCCCACGTACGTGCAGATGAAGCCACTCACGCCAGCAGTGAAGCAAGGGCACTGTCCCGCCTGATGCTGCCGCCGATATATACCGCCACTACTGCCACTCAGGCTGCTGCTGTCGCTGCTGCTGCTCGACCTCCCAAGCTCCCGCTGGCGGTGGTGCCGCTTGTATCGTTATCGCATGCCAGGCGCTCGAGGGTTGTGGCATCGCTCCGCTGCTGTTCTGCCTCAGCAGACCGTCAAGCCGCTCGGCAGCGTGGCTCGCGGGTGCCGCCAGCCAGGCGCACGCAGGGTGCGGCGGCTCTCCGCTGCTCTGCCCCAAAACACCCAGCCGCTCCGGGTCTGCGCTCGTGTGCGTGGTGGCATGCCTGATGCCGCTGCCGGGATTCAGGCTGCCGGCCGCGCGAGCGGCGGCCTCCACGCCGTCCGCGGCCTTGCCCACAGAGTTGCTGACCTTGACTTCGGAGTCCAGAGCCACCAGGGCCCGCCGCCGGGCTAGGTACTGCTGCTGCTGCTGATGCTGATGCTGCCACTCCGAGGCTGTGGCCCAGCCGCTGCTGCCGGTGCCAAGGGACGCGGCCGCCTGCTGCTGCGCCAACGGCGCCCCTCCGCAGCTGCTGCCGGCCGCAGGGCCAGATATCGACCCCACCTTCAACGCCAGCAGCTGTGATGAGTAGGCGGCAGCGGGTGCCGACGGAAGGTCCAGGCCCGCTTGAGACCAGCTAGACCAGCCGGAGAGGGCCAAGGCCGAGGACCGCATGCGGCCGCTGCTGGTGCTGCCGCCGCCGCTGCCCACGCCGGCGTCGGTTGCAGCGGCCAAGGTCCCGCTGCTGGCGGTTGGGAGCCGCAGCTCTCCCATGAGGCCGGTGGGGTCCGCGTTGGAGTGACGGCGCACGCCACTAGCGCTGCCGCTTTCCGGGTGGCTGAGGACGCCAGGGCCTCCGCCGTGCTGGGATCCGAGGGGGTAACTTAACGTCACAGCGCCGCTTGAGGCCGCGCCGGCGCAACCCGCGCCGGCGCCGTACGGCAGCGCCGTCCCCTGTCCGCCTGTGGCCGTATAGTGCTCGGCGCTCGCATGCGGTGGATGCTGCAGGGGCAGGAGCTGCACCGGGGTGTTGCGGGACGGCGCCACTGCGCCACTGCCGACAGCGCCGCCCACAGGGCCGGCACCGGACAATCTTCTGGCACACGTGTCCTCGTTGTCGGCTAGCTTTGCGACCATGTCTCTGACAAAGCGGTCATCGCCTTCCGACCAGTTGGTTCCGGCGGGGTGGCCGTCCGGGGCCGGCGCCAGCAGGCGCTCAGGGACCGCCCCCACGTCGATGGGCGCAGCACGCCGCCGGTCCAAGAGTAAGCAGCCGGTGCGCTCGGCTGGCATGGGGGAATGTGCGGCGGCGGCGGGGTAGGTGGCTGGGGCGCTGGGGCGGCGGAACATAGCGGCATGGGGCAAGGCGCCCGTGGTGGCCGCGCTGCCGCTGACCATGCTGCCTCCCGCCGGGCTGCCGGGGATCAATGGGCCCATGGCGGGCTGGGCGCTGGCTGCGGGGCTGAGGCTGCCCGCGGGACTCGGGGCGCTTAGGGCGCCCGGCGGCAGCTGGCCGGCGGACGCGGGGGCCCGCGGTGGGGTCCGAGCGGCGGCGGCGGCCGCCAGAGTAGTGCCGCTGCGCGGGCCGACGGCCGTGGTGCCACCGGAGTGGGCGCCAATAGATACCGAGGACCGCTGCTGGGTAGGTCCCTCCGCAATCACCTCCCGCCGCTTCCGCAGACCGCCCTGCATTGCACACGGCAGAGGGTCGGGACGCGACAGGACAGTGAAGGTGAGGGGCTGGCTGCCTGTGGGGTGCGTAGGCGACGGACCGGGAAGGGCCGATGATGCTCCACTAGATGGCTGGCTGCAGGTAAGTAAGCTCGCGTGCGAGGGATTATTGGCGGTAATACTGGGTACTCCACTGCAAGCCGCTCACGCACTGGCCCCTTTGCCACCTCTAGCCCTCGACCTCCGCCCCCACCTGCAGCACCGGTAGTCCGTTGTCCTGCAGCCACCTTCCCAGAGTGAGGCCCGAGGGCAGCACCTTGATGCTCACGTGCCACTTGGCGGTGGCCGTGCCGCCAAGCCACTCAAATCTGCGCAGGCCGGGGCACGTAGCCAGGGGCAGGGGCGCGGTTCAGGACACGGGATGCAGGGCGCAATCGAGGGACATGCCCGGCTCGGTGCAAGGGCGCTCGTACGACATCTAGCGCTGCCCGCCTGCCCGCTGCTGGCCCCACCTGCCGCGGCTCATGAGCTCGCCCTCGACCTCAATGCAGTCGCCGCCAGTCAAGTAGAGCTGCGTACATGTGTTTTGTTGCGTGCGGGATGCTCAAGTAAGGATCTTGCACAAAAGCAGGAGCGGCAATCAATGCAGGAGATAGAGCGCCCACCATGGGGTGGAAGATGCCGACCGCGCCGCCTAGGCTGACGCCAACTCTGCCCTTCCCGCTGTCAGCAGTCGCGCCGCCAATGGCCGTTGTAGCAGCGTCAACAGCAGTTGCAGCTCTACGCTTGCGAGACGCAACCTGGACCATCACTGGCGGCGGTAGTGCGAGCTGCTGTGCTGGCCCGTGCTCGGTAGTATCGTCGGCATCGGCCATCGGCACGGGGGCTGCTGTGGCGGCCTGATCGGGTCCGCCGCTCACACCGACTGTCGTGCTACACTTATGCGCCTGCAGCCGTTTGCCACGCATCGCGCGACGGCAGCAAATCGGAAGCCTGCTGGGAATGCATGTCCCTCAGAAACTGATGGTATGACGGATCGAGTGCCAGTGTCCAGTACGTCGAAGCTATCCACTTACATCCTGTGTTGAAAGGCGTAACCGGATGAGGAGCACGGTGGAAATCGCAGGACGGCTTCAGAGGCACGCGAATGGTTACCTCACAACTTCAGTTCAAACACCCCCACATTTCTTAAACTAGAAGGCAAAAATTATCTCACGAGTTCCTCGAAAGACGCGCTAGCCGCTTGGCGCTGCCTGGGCGCTGTGCGTTATATATCGGCTGCTGGTCCAGCCACCGCCGAAGCGTCACGCACGCACCCTGTATTGCTCTCATGCACAGGCTGCCGTTTACTGCTAGTTGCATTATCCTGACGCATCCGTGCAGCAAAAGTCACTCGCACCTGCCTGCTGCTGGATGGGGTTCGAGTAGTGAGGACAGCCGTCCAGCAGCAACTCAAACCACGCGTCACGCCACTTGTTTGAGGTTTGACGAGGACGATTAGCTAGTGTGCGTCCAGTATAATATGACTGTGACGGGCTCCAAAACACCAACAATAATCAAGTCAACGCATATGAATTAAGCTACGAGCGCGGTTGGCGTCACTCTACGTTCTTAGTGCACAAATAGTGGACTTTCTTGGAATGCACGGGTGTGGCTTCAAGCCGACTCACTTGGAAGGCCTTTGTCGCGGAATTTGTACATCTGTCCGTGCAAGCGGACTAGTTGACCTCGACTACTTGTCATTGGTAATTTCAATCGATACAGGATAACAATGTCTGTTGCCCACGGCTGATGCGTGGGCTGAGTCGAGGGACGCTGCTCTCTCTTGGTGTATGTGCAACAGTCCGAGCGAACCTCTGTCAAGCAGCAGGGACCATTGGCGACTGCACGGCACTGCGATGCGCCCTGCTCTCGCTTCTGTCCACGCATGGATCGTGGCGGAGTTGGCGGAGCGCAGCATGGCCTACGGTACGTACGCACGGTTTCACAACCGGCGCGCAGTACGCGCACGTGAGGTACGCCAGCCTGCCTGCATGCAGCTTGCAAAATGAGGGTTCACGGATTGAACGATGCAATAAAGAGAGAGCTATGACCTGGAAAAAACGCTCAGTAGGGCAGGTACGAAGGGTGTTGGGTGGGCGGTGGCGTGTAAAGTGCATGTCTGCTAGAAGGGGAGCCGGAGGTGCTTGCTCTAGGTCTCTCGGAGTGTGCGCATCCCCTGCCCTATGCCCCAGGTCTGCAACAGCTGCGGGTGCGGCCAGCTGCCTGCGAGGATGCTAATAACTGGGGCGCGGCGTGTGCATGGCGTGCAAGTCTGCCAAGTCAGGCTGCGGAACGACATGGAGTGAGTGTCGCGGGGTAATGGGTGGGTGTCTGATGAGTGGCTGGGTGCGGTGAATGGGTAACACAAGCAGCGGGACTGCGCGGCAATAACACCCACCGGCAGTGTAACAGCATGCTCCTGCCCATCCCCCTCCTCGCCGCCCTGCCAGACTGTGACCTCAACTAACGCTGCTCTGAACATGCTGCTGCTGCTGTGCCTGCAGCTGCTCGGGGCTGGACGCCCGGCCTGCTTCCGCCCTGGCGCGACACAGCGAGAGCGGCAGCAGCGGCGCGTTGAGGCAGATCGGGCGGCCAAGTCCGGCCCGTGGGGCTGGTGCGTGAAGGCACGGAAATTCGGTGTGCCCTAGACCCCTTAAACAGTCCCAGCTACAACCGCATACTGACCGACGGTGTTCGTCTGGTCTGGGTGGCCTCTTTTGAGGGCGAGCCATCCATGCACCCATGCGCAGCTGGGACATTGACGCACCCTGCGACGTACGGCCACCTCCTGACGGCCACTGCCAGCCGCTGCTTTTCTTATTAGTTCATGGGAGTAGCGTAGCCGTCAGGGGCCGCCGTGCAGCCGATCGGCATGCATGTCTATCCAGCAGGGCCATGTTGCTTGTACGTGCGTTGGCGGCCCGCGTATGGTACGGGTTACTTGCTGCATGCATACGTACCTGCTGCTGGTAGGCTTGCATGCTGGCGTGACTGGTACTGCAGTGACGGGATTGTTTATTCATCCAGCAGTCCTTGGTTGCTTGCTTCGTTGTCCGTTGTGGGCAAGACGCAATCCCCGGTACGTGTTGGCACCCGGGTATTGCAACAACGCCCAACAAGCGCTACAAGCGCACGCAGTGCTTACCGGTATTTGACATGCTGTTGAGCCAAGGCGACGTTTGCTGTCACTGCGTGCCGCCGTATAGCAGCTGCTGGCGCGCTCATCTACATTCCCGCGCATCCCCCAGAGCGGGAGGGGGGGTGCAACAGTGTTAGGGGGGCGCGCTGCTGGGAGTATGCTGCCACGCCGCCTGTGCTAGAAATAGAGATTAAAAGGGCGGGCGTGTATGGGGCGAGCCCCACGCCTACCACCGTGCCTGCTGTGCTAGCTACGGGGGCCGTGTACGCCCATGTATGTATGGGGCCACCTCGCCACGCACACCCTAGCTACCCGGCCTTCTTGCTCCCTTGACTCCCCACCACGGATGGCCATCCGCACGACCCAATGAGCGCGCGCCACAGCAGGAGCCGGTCCGTCCAGAAGAAGAATCAGAAATAGCTTCGTTAGCCATACATAATAGAAGGCAGGGACCTTGCTGTAGTAAGCAAGAGGCTAAGATCTGCATCTGCTGCGCGGGCCGATGTGTTGTTGCAGTCGCGCTTGACGCTGCAGCTAGCTAGCTAGCAATGCTGCCGCACCCAGGACACCCCTCGCCCGTGCCGCACCGCACGTGCCGTGCGTTCGTATGCATCGCTACGCTGCATGAAGCACGCACGATGATGGCGACGGACACGCGGGGGTCGTACGACGTACTGGCGTGGCGGGCCGCCATGCATGGACGACGGACATACGGTACAGTCGCCTCACATCACGCAGCCGGTCAGCAGGACGCACTCGTACGGCGGCAGGCTGCCGTGGCGACGGAGGTGCTCGTGCGTCATGCGAGGCCTGAAGCCCCGATGCAGGCCCGGGCGGCGGCGGGGGCTCCGCAGCAGCAGCAGCAGTAGCAGCATCCTCATCCTCAGCAGCAGCACAGACATGTGGCGCGCCGCTGCGATCACCTCACATCCCCCCAAAGCGGAGGCGAAGACCCGGAGACCGGCGCTGCCGGTGAAATTGGTCCACACACATTCTTCAAAGCATGCACCATGCCGCCGCGGCGCCGCCGAAGGCCCCTATCCCCCCAGCCCAGGCACGCGCCGACACCGCTGAGTCACGTACGTACGGCGGACGGCCTGCGCGCCCAGTAATCAACGTGTGGCCAATCACACGGCGGGGCCGGCCACACCGCCAAGCACGCGTGCGCGGGTGCTCACATACAGAGCGGTCACGGCCGCTCGTTGCACTGCGATGGCTGGGCGGCACGCCAGCGGCACACAGCGCTAGCGCCTCAGCGTAACTAACCCGGCGGGTGCGCAGCCCACGCACGCTGCACCTCCCTCACCGCGGCGGGCGCGAGCCGCGACGCTAGCCACCACGTCGTCTAGCAGCGCACGCAGACGCTAGCAGCGCACGCAGACGCTAGCTGCGCGGGTTGCAGCCACCCGACACGGCTCGCCACGTGCTTCCTCGCAAGGTGCGCCCAGTCCCTAGCAACCTTGGACAGCGGCCGTCTGCGCATCAAGAGGTGCTCCACCGACCGGTGCCGGCGACCCGCAAGTCCAGCGTGTGCGCCGCGCGCTAGGCCCGCTGCACCACACAAGGCAGGCAGCCCAGCTCATCTGCGTGCCGCGATGCACCGTGCCGTGCCGCCGGCGCCCGACACTCTGACGGCGCGACACGCGCCACCTCACGTACGCGCGCAGCGTCTCTGCTCCAACCGCTTGATTGCCTGGCGTGCTACTGCCACGGACCTCACAGGCCAGCCCTAGCGGCGACGCATGGGGCCGCGCCATGCCAGTCCGCGCCACCTCGCCCCCGGGGCCCATGTATGCAGCCACCCAGCCCATCTACATCACTCGGATTCGGGTGGTTGGGAAGCCACCCTTGCCGGGGATCGGCCCGGCCGACCTGCCATGACCAAAGCCCTGATCAAAGGCGCCCACCTGGCATGCTGGCCCCGCCGGCCGCCAAGCCCCTCGCCCCGAGGCGCCCAGTGTCAACCAACACGCCTCGCCCCCGAGCCGCCAGCAGAGCCACCGCAGCAAATTAATCACTTGCGCCCGGCCCCGACCACCACCGCCGGGCGGTGCCGAGGGCTCAGCGTGGCCTCGCCGCTCTCGGCGCTGCTCCGCGCCAGGCGCGACGGCCGCCGGACGGGCGTCGGTTGCGCGCCCGGGGCCGAGGGCGCCGGCGCGGCGGGCAGGCGTGGCGAGTCGTGCGGCACGGGCCCCTCCTTGCGCGGCACTATGGGCAGCAGCAGCAGAGACATGGACCAGCCCACACACTGTGGTGGGAGGGGAGGGGGGGGCAAGGGGAGGCAAGGCGCAGTGCAGGGACGGGCGGTCGGGTCGCTGGGTACAGCCTTCTTGGCCGCGGGACGCGGGGCAGGGGCTGGGCAGGGACGGGCGGTGAGCGCGCTGGCCTGATCCTAATCGCAGTGGCATGGCGCCGGGGCGCCCGCCGGGAGCGGCGCTCCAACCATACTGGGCACTGGCTATGCGGCGCGGCACACCGCTGCGAGGGGTGGGGCTGCGGAGGTTGGGGGCCGGCAGGGAGGGACGCGGCTGTCGGAGCGCAAGGCCCCGGCTCATGCTGCGCAGCCAGCGCGAGCGGGAGGGCCGGCACAACACAGCCCAAGCCGCTCGAGCGACCCCGCTCGGCGGCCTGGGCATAGTGGGGGCGACGCACAGCGGGGGTTGCCAGCCCGCGCACCGCGCAGCGTCCCGGCAAGGCAGCACGAGGGTGCTCGCGGCGCCCTTGGGGGCCGCCCGAGCCGCGGCCAGCGCCAGCTAGGCTGGCGCAGCTGCGCCGGTTCACAATCCGTTCATGATCCGTGGCTGGCGCAGCTCCGCCGGGCTCCCAAACAGGCGGGGCTGCGCACTTGGGGCATCAGCACCCCTCAGGCCGCACTCGCCTGCAGGGTGGCGGTGACCAGAAACGTAGTCTGCGCGGGACCGGGCCGGGTTGAGGGATGGGTTGGGGGCAAGGTTGGGCTCAGGGATGGGCTGTGTTAGCATGGGCTCCAAGCGCGCGGCGTTGTGCCGTACCGTCAGTCAGGCGTGCCGTTACCTAGTCACCCTTCCGGCTCGGCTCCACACCGCCCGGCCCCCGCCCCCCGCCCCCGCCCGCCGCCCGCACGCACCTGGAACCCAAAGCGGTGGATCAGCCAGCCGCCCAGCGCGGCGCTGCCGCTCCACCCGAAGCTGGTGACAGACTCGAGCGAGTTCCAAGCGGCCCGCGACGACTGAGGGTGGGTACAACGGAGGGACAGCGTGCGGCAAGTGTACTCAGGGGCGGCCCGCGAGGACCGGGGTGGTGGAGGGCCTAGGCATGAGGGGACGGAGGCACATGGCGACACATGGGTACCGTGGAAGCACTGGACAGGTTGTGGACAGCTTGTGGACAGGTTGTCGGCATCCGTGCGCATGTATGGTCGCAGTCCCTCCCGGGCACCGGGCTGCGCCACACTGGGTACTTTGCTCCGCGCTTTCCTCTTCGTTTCGTATGCGTAGTGTTTCGCACACACGCATACGCAGACGCCTCCCCTCTCCCTGTGGCAAGCGCCGCTCCCACCTTGGGCACCTTGAATCGCGAGGACGGAGGCGGATGGACATGCGGCAGGGGTGGGCAATGCGGGGGCACTGTGAGGCGGGGAGCTGTGGAGGCGTGGAGGCGCTGCAGCCACGCCAGCTGGCGGCGGCGCTGGGCGCGCGGGCCTGGAGCCCTTGGAGCGCCAGGGCGGTTGCGGGCTGGGCAAGGGGCTACGGCGGCTGTGGCGGCTGTGGCTGCGAAGCCTCCGCCCCAGCCCCGCGAAGCCGTACCCAGTCCATGAGTATGCTCTTCTGCAGCGGGTAGATGGAGTTCATGATGGACGTCCGCGCGATGTACACGGGCACCATGAGGCCCTGCTGGTGCCAGCGCTGCGGGTGGGCGGAAGGAGGGGGGGGTGGGGCACGGCCCAGGGCAGGGAGTACGGCGGGCGCGTGAATGGGCGGCGTGGGCAGGCAGGCAGCCAGGCTGGCGGGTGGGGTAGGTGGTAACAGAGGACGACGAGCGCCGCTGTGGCTGTGTCCGCCCCACTGCACACGCCGCTTCGCGCCTCGCCTCCTCAGCTAAACACAACCACCGCTGGCCGAGAGCGGCTGCGGCCCCACCCATCCCCACGCAGGCCGCCACCTAGGGCTGGCAGAAACACGCGGCGTGGCTGGTGGTTGCCCGCCCGCCCCGGCAGCCCACACGGGACGCGGCAGCGCTGCAGCTAGGGGGTTCGCGCCACCTGCCTCCGTGTGCGTGGCGATCCAGTACAGCAGGCAGATGCCGATGCAGCGGTTCATGACCATGGTCTGCACCCGCCCCAGCAGCCGGGACTGGCGCTGCGCCGTGAAGGCGGCGGCCGA
>BDDC01000316.1:0-15491 GCA_001662425.1 Chlamydomonas sphaeroides | reverse complement strand
GCAGCATAGGGGCTCGTCGGCGACCGCAGCATAGGGGCTCGTCGGCGACCGCAGCATAGGGGTTCGTCAGCGACCGCAGCATAGGGGTTCGTCAGCGACCGCAGCATAGGGCCTCGTCGGCGACCGCAGCATAGGGGTTGGTCGGCGACCGCAGCGTAGGGGTTGGTCGGCGACCGCAGCATAGGGGCTCATCGGCGACCGCAGCATAGGGGCTCGTCGGCGACCGCAGCATAGGGGCTCGTCGGCGACCGCAGCATAGGGGCTCGTCGGCGACCGCAGCATAGGGGCTCGTCGGTGCTAGCTGGCGGCGGCCACAGTCTGCTGCGCTGCGGAGGTAAAAGCGGCTGCGCCGGGCAGGGCTCGCGTGCCGGCACGGCGATAGCGGGCCAGCGGCAACGGCACGGAGCAACGCAAGCAGAGGGGATTACTGCCGCGTCGAGCAGGGGCTAGCGTGCCGGCACGGCGATAGCGGGCCCCACACGACCTACCCATGCGACAAGTGTTTTCCCTTGCAGGGCGGCAGCAGAGCGCTGAACGACAGCTCGGTCCCAGCCTGCGCCGGCGGTGCCGCCGCGGCGTTGCTGCCCCCGTTGGCGGCACCGCCGTCGGCGGCCTCGGCCTCAGCCTCCGCGACGGCGGCGGCAGCGACGTCATTGATCGCCGGCACGGCGCCGCCGCTAATGCTGACGTCCCGGAGAGGCAGCAGCGCGCCTGGCGAGTAGGGCCGCACCGGCGGCGGCCCCGCCGCCGCCCTGTCGCTCGCGGGCCCTGGGTCGCCCGCGGCTGAATCGACAGCTTGACGTACTGCTTGGAACCGCCCTGGTGGCGCCGCCGCCGCCAGCGCCATCCCGGGGTCGAGGACGCCGTTGCTGCCGCCGCCGTTGGCGGCGGCGCCGTCGTGCCGGGCGCCGCCGGCGATGACGGCCGCAGCGGCCGCGGCCGCGGCGCCGCCATCGAGGCTTCGCGTCAATGGCGACACGGCCGGCGTCGTTGCGGCGGAGCGGTCGTTCATGGGGGACATTGTCGCCGACGGCGACAGCGTCAGGGCGTAGCTGGCAACCTGTGTCGCGCCTGGAGCCGGCTCGGCGGCGCCGTTGGCGCCGCCAGCCGGCGCGGCAGATTGCGCCGTCGCTGGCGGCGGCGGTTGGTAGCCGCCACAGAGTGGCGACACGGGCCGTGCGGGGCTGGCGGCGATTGCGTCCTGCGGTGTCACGGACGACACGGACTGGGCGCAGGGCGCTGCCGTACATGTACGGCCCAGCCACGGGGCCTGCATGGGGCGCTGATGCTGTACCACAGCGCCGTACCTGGGTACGGAACGCTGCTTCGACGTCGTCGGACCAGCCGTCGAGGAAGGGCCGCCGGTAGTCCTCGCCGTCGTGAGAAACCCTAGCGCCGCCGCGGCCGCCGCCGCCGCCGCCGCCGCCGCTGCCGCCGCTAACCCGCCGGAAGCCGCGGTCGCAGTTGGCCCCGCCGGCATCCAGCTCGTCAATATCCTGCCGACAAGGACCCAAACACGTTGAGCGGCAACGTAGGTCCTAGCCCAGCGCAGCCAAACCAAGCCAAGCCAAGCCAAGCCAAGCTCGTCTGCCAGCGCTCGCCCCAGCCCAAGCTTGACCAGGCCCGCGGCGCGGCCTCGGATGACGCCGACATACGTCAACGCGCGGCCTCCGACCTCACTCCCCCCTTCCCTCCGACCTTAAATCCCCCCGTCACCGCCCACCTGCGATCCGGCGTCGCCGCCGCTACCGCCCTCGGCCTCCAGCGCCGCTGCCAGCAGCCCCACCCTCAGCAGCCCCTCGCTCTCCACGCCCAGCGCCTTGTCGTCGTCCAGGCACAGCAGCAGCAGCGCCGGCAGCAGGGCCAGGGCCATGCCCACCAGCATGACGCGCTGCAAGGGGGGAAGGGAGGGGGAGGGCAATAGGGAAGGGGACGGCACGCTACAGGGTGAGCGGGAGGGCATGGCATGTGGAGTGGGCAGGCGAGGCAAGCGCCAGCGTGCCCCTGCGCCGCCGCTCCTGCCCCCTCCCCTTCCGCGCCCTCTGCCGTCCCCACCTCCAGCACATCCAGCCTCCACACATTGCCGTGTGTCGCAAACATCAGCGCCCCCACCGCGGGGCCGATGCCCTGGGCCACGATGTACGACCTGGGGGAAAGCGGCGCGTGCACGAGGAGGGGCGTGTGGTATCCTTTGGCCCCGCTGCAGGCGCGCTGCAACACCACCAGGTGCGTGACCTGACCACGCCTGTCGGGAGCCCTCGCTCGGCCGCGCGGCTTGCTGACGCCGTACGCCTTTGGTACGGCATCCTTCCTCCCCTGCCGTACATGTGCAGCCAAGTGTACAGCTTGGAGCGGTTGCCGGTTGGCACCGAGTCAGCGAACAGCGCATCCAGGACCGGGCCGTTGGCCTGTCCGGCATGAGGGGCAGGGTTGTGGGCGTGCTTGCTGGCGTGGCAGCGGGGCAAGGGAGCCACCACGGTCCGCTCCTCGCTCCACCGCAACAGTCAGCGCGGCGCTGCGCCCATGAGCGCGCCTGGCTGCAGCGGCGGTGGAACGAGGCTGCCGCCGCCACCGGCCCCTCCCTTCGCGACGACTGCCCCCCCCCCCACCTGCAACAGTCGGCGCTGCGCTGCCCCCAGCCTCGCATCCGCCTCCGGCTGCGCTGCTGGCACACACGACCGCCGACCCATACGAGCGCCGACCCACATGAGGCCGACGAACATGAGTGCACAGCACGGCTGGCCCGCATGTGGGTCGATGTGGGTCAATGTGGGTCGGCACCTCACCCCTTCTCCTCCCCGCCCCGCCTCCTCCACCCCGCCCTTGCCCCCACCCCGCCCCGCTTGCCGCTTCCCACGCCTTGGCCCGACCCACCTGAGCCACGCCCCACAGCGCCAGGCCGCAGCACAGCAGGCTGTACTTGTGGGGTCCCGCGGGGTCCAGCAGAAGCGCGGCGCTGGTGGTGGCTATGGCGGCCAGCGTGATGACAGCCATGACTTTGAGGATGCGGTCACGGCGGAAGCGGAACGCCAGCCAACCGGCTATGGGGAGGGGCAGGGAGGGAAGGAGGTACGGGGGCCAGTAAGCACGGGGGGGAGGGGCAGTGCGTGCAGGACTCGGAGGGGCACGGCCGGAGGGCGCGCGGGTAGCGGCAGGGCAGGCGTGGGTGTGGGTCGAGGTCGCGCACGGGGCGGCTTGGGGTGCGGGGTGCTGGGTGCGGGACGTGCAATGGAGGGTGCGCACGGGCCTACAAGGGGCTGCTTTGGCGGGGGCAGCGGCCGGGCAGCGCAGCACCAGTGGCCGGCAGCCGGCGCCCCGGCCCTAACCGGCTCCTGGCCCCACGCGAGGCGCACCTGGCAGCGCAGCGGCGGCGAGGAACGTGCCTGCGGGGGATGTGCGGCACAGGGGCGGTGCGCGTATGGGTCCATTGACTGAAGGGCATGCGGCCGCCGCTGCCTCGCACGAACGGCAGGCGGTGCCAGGCCGGTCTGGGGTCGGCACGGCATGGCACATGCGGGGGGTTGTGGAGAGGGTGCCGCACTGCCCGCGGCGGCTAGGCGCGCAGCACGCACCCTGGATGGCCTGGGCATATCCCACGCGCTCGTTTGCCTGCGCTGTGCCGCCGCCGAGGACGTTGATGTAAGTTGAGAGGACGCTGCGGAGCAAGCGGGCATGGGGGAAGGTAGAGGGGGGAGGGCAGAGGCGGCGGGGCCGGCAACGGGCCCCCAGGAGGCGCCTCATGCTCGAGCCGGGGGATGGCCAAACATGGGCCTCAGAGGTGCCGCGAATGACCTAAAGCAGCCGGGGCTCCCTACGCGTGGGACGGGCAGCCGCTGGCGCCCCTGAACCCAACCCGCGTCCCAACCCGACAACCCGCCAGAGCACGGACGCACCTGGATGCCCAGACACCAGTAGCGACTCCATCGGTGATTCTGACGAGGAACGTGAACAGCACGTTGTGGTTCATGGCGGTGGAGGCGTTGCGATGGCCCGCCAACAAATTGCTGCGGTGAGTCAGTATCGTCGTATTGCTACGTCGTGTATTGAAGTCATCGAGATAGCATTGTTGGCATAGCGGATGCCGGAAGCAAGCGCGAACGCCAACAAGCAGCAATCTCAGCACGCACTCAGTCCTGTCCTCGGAATCGGTGAGTAGTTGACTGTGATACTACGTAGTTATCATGTACGGTGACATGGGCATATATGGGCATACAGGGCATGGCCAGTTCGGGGGGAGCGACACGAACCTCGATCCCCGTCGAATCCCCGCGCGCCCCAAACTGGCCAGCGCGCGGCTACAGCGTGCATGGCCTTACTTCGCTCTCCTCGACTGCAGTTAAACTGGCGCCGTCTACGCGGTGACTGGGACTAAGCTACGGTCGTAAGATACAGACGAAGTCAAGAACCTGTACCTTCAACCCTGCGACCCTGACGTTTCCAAGCTAGGCACCTATGGCTGACCTTGCTCCGGGACGGCCTGATCTCCAGTGCGTGCCGTGGAGCACTCGCCAATCATACACCAGGCACCTGCATACCCCGGATTCCCCTCCACATAAGAGCTCCATGAGGTCTTTGAAATAGACGAAGTCAAGAACCTGAACAAGCAAGAGGTCTCTCGAGATGCTCCACGGAGCCACGGAAGCGGTATATGTGGTGTGGCAACCTGCTACGAGCAAGAGGTCTCTCGAGATGCTCCAGGGAGCCATGGAAGTTGTATATGTGGTGTGGCACCTGCCACACAGGCAGTGGCTGGAAACCTCGGATTCTTGAGCCGACAGCCAGGCCCTGGCTGCCTGCGCCACGGGAAAGGTGGCCGCGCGCCAAGGTTCGCGCCTTGGCTTTTTAGGACAGGCATACCGGTAGTGTGCCTCCGTATGTCGACGTTACCTTCAAGCGCTTGCCGTTCGTGCTAGGAGGCTTCCTGTCTCGTGCAGCCGGCTCAGTTGGAGCCAGGCTGGCCCCTGCCCATTGTACCTTTCACTGACTTACACGCTTGTTCTACACTTTAAGGGCCTCTGCCAACCCCGGTAGCGTACCGGTGTTCCCCTGGGCACACAGCCCCTTGTCATACGGCGTGTCATTATCCTAAATCCTTATTTTTCACAAACGCTCGAGGCCAGCTTGGATCGGAAGGGAGGCCAACTTCGTTTTCTTTACACGCCACGCTTTCTTCGGCAAGCTCCCACCAACGCCCAGTCGCCCGCGGCATCAAACGCCCTTGTCTCGAACGTCAGCTAGCCACACCACCCAGCACCAGGAGCACCTCCTGCCCAGCACCCGTCGCCCCTGGCCCTCGTGTCAGCCACACAACCCGCCCCAACGTCAGCCGCACAACCAACAAACTTAATCCAAACCAAAGCGCAACGTGCAACACATGCGGATTGTAGAACATGTCAGTGCTGCTATGGGGGCGGCGGCGCGGTGCCGCAACCCACGGCACACACACGGCTCAACCAAACGGCGCCGCCGGCGCGGGCCAGGACTTACCACACCACCTCAGATCCGGTTTCAAGATATGATACGCCCCGTCTGCTTTTGTTGTAACACAAGCCGCAGCGGTTCGTCAAACGCCTTCCATATTAGAAAAGGGTGGGCCGGCCGGCGGCGTTGGCCAACGTCGCGAATGGGTGCGAAGGTGCCTGCGCCAGCCGGCCGCCTCTCCGACGCCGTACGCCGTACCGTGACGGTGGCACAGGTGGCGGCGCGCTGGCGGGCAGCGGCCGCGAGCCTGCCCACATTTGTGATGTGAACGGTGACGGGCTGCCGATGAAGGCAGCACACGGCAAACAATAATCCCTGGGTCAACACTGCGCGCGGGCGAAACCCCACACACACACGCACGGCCGACGCGCCACTCTACTCGGGGCGTGCTGTGCCGCGTGTGGGGTTCTGTTCTACCTAACACTGGAACACACACACACACACACACACACACGCGCGTACTGACACCCGCCCCCCCCAACACAAACACAGCCCGCAAGCCAAGCCACGCGGGCTCACGGCAGGGCATGGCGTGCGTCGCGGGTGCACGGGCAAACGCGCCCCGCGCCAGCACGCCCAAGCGCACCCCTCCAGCCAAACCAACCAGCCAAACCAACCACCCAACCAACGCGCAATCGCGCAACACGCTTGTCCAAAACGTACATCGCGCATGCGAGCGGTCGAGGCAGCGCGGTCGAGGCAGCGCGGGGTGTGCCCGCGTGCCCGGCCTGGCGCACAAGCCCACAACCCGCGACGCCGCTGGAGCGCCCGCGCCGCAATCCGGCGCAGAGGGCTGCCTCCATGGCGTGTCGTACGACAAACACACACGCACACAGACACGCACGGATGCACCCGGTCACAACAGCCAAAGCCACTACCGCACGCGGGGATCCACCAGCCGCCCCGTACCACTGCGTGGAGCCCGAAAGGGCCACAACGCGCAACGCTGCGCTGCCGCGGCCGCACCCATACCACTACCCCGAACCCACCGCCGGGTGAACGCCCTGTTAGAAGATCAGAATGCGTGGCCTTCCCACTCGGACCGGGCAATGTGTTCTGCCCCTGTGGCGGCATCGTCCATCCTCCAAGCCAACCATCGCCGCACCGCCTGCACCCAGCCCTCAGGCCTAAGGCCATCGCTAACCGGGCACAGCCGCCGTCGCTCAGCGCGCCGGCGGCCCGCCGCAGAGCCATCAACGTTATCAAGAATGGGTATGCCCTCGCGCCGCACCGCACGTAACGAGCGGGCGTGAGCACTAAGCCAACCCGAGGGTCGTTCAAGCCTTTGCGAGCCGCTGGCACTGACCGGCCGCCGGCACCGCCGCCTCCACACCCTATCAGCCGGGCGCGACAAGAGGACCTCTTGGTTCTTGTTGTCAACGCAACAACGCAGCCCTCCGGAATCCATAAAACACCCAACAACCATATTACAGCCAACAACAACCGGCAATAGGGATGAAGCTCGACAGCTGCGCGCGGCGCGGCGCCGCGCAGCGCGCGCGAGGCGCCTGCGGGGCCGCGCCGCGGCGCCGTGTGCCCTACCAGTCCGGCTGCGCATCGCGCGCCCTAGCCGTTAACCCCCACCGAGATGGCATGGAACACCCTTAGTCCCCTCACCCGTCCTCATTTTAGCACCAGCACCCGCCAGTGGAATTATGTAAAGAACAAAATGCGCTGACGGCGCGGCGGCGGCACCGCGCTGGATTTGCTGTCCCCGACGGCTGCGGCGCCGCCGCCGCGCCGCCGTCACGCTTAGGCGTGTCGGCGAGGTCACCGAGCGGCGGGTTGTGCCCGCCGTTGCCCGTTCAAATAGTCGGATACTAGCCATGCACCCCCCTCCGGCAAACCAAATCCCCACATGCTCAGCTCAACCATAGCTCGTGACCTTTTTGGTTGAACCAAGCGCAGAGCGCAAGCACCTTCGCTACGCGCCCACACATTTCCATCGCGCGACCCCGCCCTCTTCGTCGTGCCCTGCAGCCGCTCGCTGTCGGCGCTCGCCCGCATCACAACACGCAACAGAGTGGAGGTCTCAGGCCAGTCGACCGAGGTAACAAAATCCATCGCTGCGGTTTGAAGCCGATTATTTCACGCATTGCCGAAGCCGGCATTGCGCCCCCGGCTCCCATGCTCCCGAGCCCCATAAAAGGCCAAAGTTCATACGCACTCAGCTCTTTGGTTGAAGTATTTGTGTAGTTGCCGTCCGTTTATGCATGGTCGACAAACAGCTGCTAGCCGCTCGAGCAGAGCCGCTGGCGACCGCAATTGATCACCGCAAGCGGTGCGCTCTGCGAGCTAAGCGAACGCTGCACTGCCGCTGAAGACCTTACCCGCCCACTTGCGGCACCGCCGGAGCCAGCTCGCCGACGCGACGCCGCCCTCGCCTGCGGCCTTGCTGGCAGCGCCGCCGCCAGCGCTCACTCCTCGCGCCTCGGCCGCCGCGACGCCGCTGTTGGCGCTGTGATAGCTCGTCCCGTCGCTCGTGGTCGCCGGCGCCACTGGCGGCTGCGGCGGCGGCGGCGCCACCACCGCACGCGTGCGTACGCGCAGCCCGGCAGCGGCCGGCGGCAGCGCCGCAACGACGCACGGCTCCAGGACCTCCGACAGCACCGTGCTGACGACGGCGCTCGCACCGACGCCGCTGCGGCTGTCCTCCTCGCTGCTGACCCGCGCCGCCGGCTCCTCCGCAACCGGCACCAGCCCGCCGTATGGCGCTGCGCTGCAGTACATGCCCGCCGACGCCCGGCGGCTGACGGGCCAGGCCGGCGGCGGCCGCGGCACGCCGCCGCCCTGCGGCGTGTTCTCTGAGCTTCCGGACAGCGCAGCGTGCACGGCCTGCATGAGCGCCGCCGCCTGGCCGCCGCCGCTACCGTCGGCGGCGGCGGCCGCCGCCGCAGCCATCTGCAGGTGCGCCGGCAGGTGCTGGTGGGCTTCCTGCCACTGCCGCAGGAGCACCATGCAGGCGGGCCAGTTGCCCGAGCCGGCCGCTCCGTTGGTCAGGTGCAGCATGGGCCGGTGGACGGGGCTCTCGTACTGCTCAAACGAGTCGGCGCTCGGAGACCACAGCTGCTCGCCCGCGTCGCCGCCGCCGGCGCCGCCCATGGGCGCGCTCTGGTGGCCGGACATTGGCCCCGCCAGCGGCGCCGTCGCGCCGCGCCGCAGCAGCGCGTGGCCCGAGCCGCCAGTAGGCGGCACGCTGCCGCCGCCGGCGGGGCCGGCGGCGGCGCCGCCCGAGTTGAGCGACCAGCCGCCGGCGCCACCGCCGGGCAGGGATGAGACTGGCGTCACGGACACGGCGGCATTGCCGTAGGCCAGCAGCTTGGAGATGTCGACGGCAGCGGCGGCGTCGTTGGCCGCCGTGGCGGTGGCGGCCGCCGCCAGCGCCGGTGAGCCAGATTGCAGCCAGCTTCCGCTGAGTACGGCGGTAGTCACGACGGAGCTTGCAACGTCGCCGGCGGCGGTGGTTCTGGCGGCAGCGGCACCGCCATTGTTGACGGCGGCGGCGCCATCTAGCCAGGATTGAACGTCGCTCGGGGGCTGCAGCTCGGCCGCCGTCGGCGCGGCGGCGGTGACGGCAGCGTCCGAGGTGTGCCGCCAGGAGCACGGCCGCGTCGACGGCGCCGCGGACACCCGGCCGCCGCGGTGGGTGCCCTCGCCCGGGGCGGCGGCGGCGCCGTCGACGGCGCCTTGGCCGTCGAGCAGGCAGACGCCACTAAGCACCTGCGAGGGGTTTTGCGTTGCACGGGCACAGGCCATAACTCGGGGTGTAGCTTGGTCGGGTCTGCCTAGCCCCCGGACAACGCAGAAGCGCAACGCTCAGAGGCACACGTGCAGCAGCGCGTGCACGACCACAGCGATGCAGGCCACGGTCCGCACCTGCCGGTAGTTCGGTGCCAGCGAGCTGTGGCCGCTGGCGCCCGCCATCGCCAACTCGAGCATGGCGGCCGCCCAGCGGCCCTGGCCGCTCTGGCTGCTCTGCTCCGTCAGGCCCGCGCTCGACCACAACGCGCTCGCGTCGGAGGCGGCGTACGTCAGCGTCGAGGCGCCGCCGGTGGCTTGGAACGGCGATGCCGACGGCTCGACGGCGGCGGCGTCGACGGGCGCTGGCGCGGCGGCAGGGGCTGCCGACGCCACCGACGATGGCGGCGGCGCTCGTGGGCAGCCGTCGAGGAAGGAGTGGCCGTCGGCTGGTACGGGCCGGAGCAGCTGGACATGCAGCGGAGGCGGAACAGTGCGGAAGTGGCCGCTGGTCGTTGCGCGTAGCGGCGGCACGCCAGCCCGCTGCGGCAGCGGCGGTGCCGATGCCCCGGCGGCGGCGCCGCCGACGCTGGAGCCCGACTCGAGCGCGGCGGGGCCGCTGCAGAGGGCGGCGGCAGCGGCCATGGCCCGGATTGCTGCCTCGCGGCTGGCGTTGTTGTTGTAATCGATAACGGCGTAACCGTCGGCGCCGCTGCCGTCGGTAACGTTGACGGCGGCAAGGGCGGCCGGCGTCGGCTTCAGGGCGCCGCCGGACTGCTGAACAAAATGGGTGGCGTCGCCCTTCCAGCAGGCGGTCTCGGTGTCAGCTGCGTTGGCGGCGGCAGCAGCAACAGCCGGCGGTTGCGCCGCCATCGCCATTGTCACCTGCGCGTCGCTCGATCGC
Source organism: Chlamydomonas sphaeroides (assembly GCA_001662425.1). Taxonomy (NCBI): domain Eukaryota; kingdom Viridiplantae; phylum Chlorophyta; class Chlorophyceae; order Chlamydomonadales; family Chlamydomonadaceae; genus Chlamydomonas; species Chlamydomonas sphaeroides. The sequence continues at coordinate 5,368 of BDDC01000316.1, read as the reverse complement.
GCCGTCAGCCCACTCGACCCAGCACGGGTGCAGGCACTCATGGCGGCGGTGCCGACGCCGCCGCCGTTGGCGGCGTTGCTTGAAGAGCTGGCGGAGGCCGAGTCCGTTGTCGTGTCCGAGGCGGCGGTACCGCTGCTGCTCGTATCGGCGGTGTCGTTCGCGCTGCTGCTGGCGTTGCGCGCACGGCGCGCCGCCGCCGCCACGGCACCGCTGCCGGCCTGCTGCGCGGCGGCTCCGGCGGTGTCGTACTGGCGCGACAGCGGGACTGTGCCCGTGAAGCGCGCCTTTCCAGCGACGGCGGCGGCGGCGGGCTCTGCCGTATCGCCAGACGGCTGGCTGCCGTACAATTTCTCCTACGTCCAGGAAATGTGGGCAGCGCGCGTGGCACCAAACCCGGCACAACGAGCCGCAGAGCAATGGCCATCCCGAACCCCAGGCCCCCAAGCCCTGCACCCCCCCGCCTGCACCCCGTGCCCCGTCTTCCAGCGGTCCGCGGCCGACCCCAGCGCACCAGCGGCGAGCCGGCCAGGCAGCGGCCCACGTCCCGGAAGAAGGGCAGCCGCAGCAGCTGTTGCGCGCTCGGCCGCGTCCTGCAAGGACCGGCCGCAGCAGGGTCACGCGGACGCTTCAGGCAAAGCCCAAACCCTGCGCCGCGCCTCCTGCCACAACCCCACGACACGACACAGGCAGCAATGTTGCCAAACTGCCGCCGGTGCCGCAACCGGCCGCAGCGCCCGCCGCCAGGGCCAGGGCCAGGGCAAGGGCCTCACCTGGGGTCGGGCCGCAGGCACGCCTCGAGCAGCTCGGCCAGCGCCGGTGTGAGGCGCGCGCCGATGCGGGCGCGTAGGCGGGTCATCAGGTTGCTGCCGCCGGCCGGCGGCGCCAGCGCGGGCCCGGACCGCACCTCGGCCGCCAGGTGGGCGGTCATGGAGGGCGGCAGCGGGCCGCAGGCGGCCACGATGCGCGCAAGCTGGTCCAGCGAGGACTCGCCCGTCAGCAGCGGCTCGCCCGTGGCCAGCTCCGCCAGCGTGCAGCCAAGCGACCAGATGTCGCTGCGGCGTTTTGGAAGCGCAGGTTGGCAGCGGAAGCGTGTTTGGGCACGGTTGGGCTGGAGATGTAGAAGCGCGTAGCGTACGCAGTAAGCCGGGTCCGTAGAGGAAGCAGTTGGGCCAACCTCGTCTTGGGGCGAGCCATGCACCCATGCGCAGCTGGAACAGGTCTGGCTGGAGATGGGAGGCGAGACATCCAGGAGCTGGGCAAGATGTGCAGGATGGACTGCCAGGCGCGCTGCGCTATTGGCTTACCTGGCGGCGCCGTAGGGCTGGCCGACGAGCACCTCGGGGGCGCGGTACCACCGCGTGACCACGTAGGGCGTCAGGCGCTCGCCGCCGCGCGGGTCGGCGGCATCCGCGGCGTAGCGTGCGAATCCGAAATCGCACAACCGCAGAACGCCCTGCGTGTCCACTAGAACATTCGCGGGCTTAACGTCGCGGTGGATCACCTGCGGGTTGGGGGGCCGGCAGTGGGCTGAAAGGGAGGCGCGAGGATGGCGCGGATGGGTCGGGAAGGGAAAGCCGGCCTTGCCATTGCTGTGGCCTGGCAGCTTGAGTGTCGCGTTGCACGTACCTTATTGGTGTGCAGATAGAGCAGCGCCTGCAGCAACTGGTACGCGACGCTCTTGAGGATGTTTGTCGGTAGCCCGAACGAGTAGCGGCGCTCGAGCAGCTGCTGGCCGGAGAGTCCACCATATTCGAACACCATGCAGACCCGGCCTGGTAGTGCAGGGCAGGAACGAGTGGTTGAGTCTCATAAATATCATAAATATCATATCCAAGTCAGCACTCTCACCAGACGGTGTCCGAAAGGCTTTCAGCAGCTGGACAATGTTTTGATGGCTCAGGCTGCTCAGGACTTGCACCTCGCGGAGACAAATGCGCATCACCTGCAAGGATAACGGGCCGCAATACCAGTTCCTGAACGTCTCTTGATGTAATCTAGCTTAAGCAGTGCTTAGCAGTGGAAAGCATGCGTAGTTGCGGGCGGCACAAAGTATCGCCGTCCTAAAGCACCCGACGACGGTTCCGGCTTGCCTTGTTGTCGTGATGAGCCTATATGTCAAGGTGAAAGCAACGCCGTCAAAGCAAGGCTTGACACGTTTCGCAATTGCTCGCTTATGCCAACTCTGTCGTCCGCCTCTCACCTGCCGCCAGGTCTTGAGAGCCACCATAGTAGCTCCTCTCTTGTCGGCGGGCAGCCCGAGTAGGGCTGCGGCCTGCTCACTTTGCACCTGCGCAAGCTGCACGTCGCCATAGCTCCCGTGCCCAAGCCAGCCACAGTGGATGAAACCCTGTCATTCAGGGCAGCAACGCAGGGGAGAATAGCGTCGCGCGCAAGAGCGAGGAGGGCGCGCCAACCGCACCGGGACAACCCGAACACCAGGCCCCAGCGCTCAAAGCATACCTCCATAGCACCTCGGGGTGAGCTGGGCGCCTGGCCGACGGAAACTGGACTGACGAATGCGACGCTGGCCCTTGTCAAAGCTGGCTCCTGTGCATGGCTCCTACGGCCTTTCCCGCAGCGGCGCAATGTTAGGGGGAAAATATGTATGCAGTGTGTAAGTACGCAAGCTTGCGCGCTGGCATTAGCTTGTCGCGCCCGACGCGATCGATCGGCCGTGCATCAACTGAGGTCCGACAGCCGGTGCTGCTGCAACGCTTACGCTCGGCACGTTATAAATACCTCGACCTACAGCAAGCGCTGTCAAGTGTAAGCCTCAACGAGCACTTGGACAACTTACGCAACCATGTTGACGGCCCGGTATCACAGCGTCGGCGCACTACATACGCTTGTCTGTAACTCGAAGAAATGGACTCGAGCGCTTTAGGCCGTCGGGCAGCGTGGCGCTGCAGCGACGGTTGGGGCCTGCAGCCTAAGGGGCCTTAACTCCTTGAACGCCTATAAATAGAAGACGACACAAGGGTGTTGCTGCGTGCGACGGCAGTCAGCACGAGTGCTCCAGAGCCGACCGGTCTCAGAGGCTCCTCCCAAATGCTCCTGGTTGCCAACGTTCGGGGGCCCCATTGGGCCACGACCACGGCGGCGGCGGGCGCGGCGGCAACCGCTTACTCTTCACGCCTCTGCCACGCCTCGTTACAGCCCCCTTTGCAGCGTTGATCTCATGTCGGCGTCCTGTCCGTCCGTGTCGGACGAAGTAGGGCACCCGGACCTGCCCTGGCCGCAGGGTGGACCCCTCTGGCTGTTGAAGCACCGTGATGCCCCTTCGGTTCCTCCGGTTTCTCCTTGCTCAGTTTCGGTTTCTTTTTCCGTTTGTAATCTCGCTCTCTCTCCCAGTACTGTTTTGGGGGTTAGCGGTTGTGAACTCCCTGATCTTCTCGAGAGGAGCAGCCATGCAAGAGTCTGAGGACGGGGCACCACCCAGTCAGTCCCTACCTGGCTGGGCGCCTGGACGAGGCGGTGGGCATGAGACCGCACGAGGCCGCACGCTGCGTCATCAATCCGTACCCCACTGCGTTTCCCTAGCGGACCACCCAGTCCACCATAGCAAAGACGCACTGCTGTCACGCAATTGGACCGTCTTGCTGGAGAAACAATGAAGCGCGATTGGCGATCGGTCCCAGCGAGACGATCGATCCCAGACGAGTGCCAGCACGTAGAGCGCTGGCTGTGAGAGTGGTGGGCGCCTATGCATGCAACGCCTTACACTGAAGAAGCCCAATTGTGGGGCCGGCCGGCAGCCCTTGGTGAAGGACTGGGTGGAGGGTAAGCCCCTTTTCCTATTCCGGATGGGGCCACCTCGTCGTCGTCATTCCGTTGACTCTGCCTAATATAATCTAGCCTGCCTCAACAGTGAGACTGGGGGATCACCACCGCTGGTGTGCACGCTTATGCCACGCGTTACAGTGCTTGATACGCACTTCCAGCGCCGTATCACCGCAAGGGCGAGGAAGTTCCAGGTTCGGCGGTTGGGCTGGGCCACGGGCAGGGCCAGCGGGAATCCCGGTACGCGACCGTGTCGATGACTCGTTGCCATTTTGCAATGCGTGATGCTGCGTGATGCTGTTGCACTATAAAGCAGTACAACTCTCTCGCAGGGGAGAAGGGCAGGGCGTGGAAGCGGCATGGGGGAGGGGCTCTCCGACGCCGCTGCAACAGCTCCGAGCGAACAGGTTGTACGACGTGCCTTGCAAGAGCTGGTGTAGGCTCTGTACAACTCGCTGTACCTGAAAGAAGGATTAGGAGACGCTTTGGGCACCCGCCATTTCGCTTTGGAGCACCAGCTTGGCGGGCGGGTTTGGCGCCGAGCGTCTCAAAGCGAATACCTCTGCTCACATACGCTTCGTCACTTGCCATCTTTTGTCGTGAGGCAGCCGGCTCGAGCGCCAAGCTTGCTGGCGAGCTGCACACGAAAGCGAGGCGTTAAAAACGCGAACAAGACACGACAGTCTTATAGTCAAGAGATAGCTGGTGCACTAAGGCGACAACGTAGTCGAGGATTCCACCTCGACATGCTACTCGCGTGAGCGAAGTCGACGTGTGCTACCAGGCTATAATTAATACACAGAGAGCACGGCTTCTGGCTTGTTGCGTCTAAACGCGAACGAGCAGTCAGTGGCGGGCGCGTCGGCCGTCGCGAGGCCGACGGAGGGACGCTGGCCATCATTTGCCGGTGCGTTCATGACTGCGAATCTGGCGGTGATGGCCCAAATTGACCTTAGCGCTCGTGTCGGGCACCAGCATTCCGCTGGTTCGCCAGCGGTACTCGCCAGCCGTCCCCAGCTTGCCTTTCTCAGCTGGTAGGCCTAGGATATCAAGACATGCTCACATGACGACGGGTGCCAGGTGCCGCTCTTGGTCCGCGAGAGGGTTCGCCGATGCACGCAAGTGGTTCGCTGCGGCACGCGACGGCACCTCCAACCACCGCCGTTCCCAGCCATGCAAAGTGCAGGACAAATCAGCTTGAGGTGCCAACTTTGCCGAGCGCCGGCGTTCGGCGCTGCCTTTCTGGCGTGTCGCGACGCAGTCCGCAGGGCGCCCGCCGCGTCCCGCTGCCTTCCCAACCCTCGCCCTCCCGTTCCTCGCCCCCGCCGCTACCCCACAGCACGTCACCTCACGTCCGACGGCAGCAGCTTGCCAGCTGGCGCCCGTGCAGACGGCTCGTTGCGGCGAGGGGCGGATGAGGCCGTGTCCGCGGCATTCGCCGGCCTGACCGGGCCCTTCCCATGGAGGTGGGCGCCGCTCGCCTCTGCTGACCCTTGCCCCCGCTAGCCTTGCCCGCCCGTCCTCACCTCACCTGCCAGGACCGGCACTCACCCTACGCCTCCGACCCCTCACTCCCCGAACCCCCCCC
>BDDC01000315.1:52060-73404 GCA_001662425.1 Chlamydomonas sphaeroides | reverse complement strand
CGGGGGCGGGGGCGGGGGCGAGGGCGGGGGCGGGGGCGGGGACGGGGGCGGGGGCTCGAGCTGGGGCGTACAGCACACGGCATGAAACCTTGACCAACAGGGCCCGCCTGCTGAGCCCTGCGCGCCTTGACTCTCCGTTCCTTGCTTGCGCAGCTACCGTGGTCCGTCTTAGCTGTGGTGCAAATGAATGCGCCACTCGCGCGGCACCTTCCCATACGCCTATTTTTATCCATCCCTGGGCTGCAGCCTGGCGGCGGTGCCTGCGTCTCAGGAGGCTTTCAACACCTGCAATCCGGCATGCCTCCTATCTATGATACCCGTGCCTTCCCGTTACTGCCAACCCGCCTCTCTCCCCGCCCCGCGCAGCCTGGCTCTGGTGCCCATGTCGCGCCCGCGGCACCCCATGTGACCTTCTTGCCGTACGTATACGTGCCCTTGATTGATAACCCGTCCCTGCCCTGCGCCCCCCACCGCCCCCCTCCCCCCGCAGCCTGGCGGTGGTGCCCATGTCGCAGGAGGCGCGCGGCCTGGACGCGGGCGGCCGCCTGGCGCAGCGGCTGGTGGGCTTTGGCGACAGCCGCAGGTGCGGGCGTGCAGCCGGCAGTAGCAGCACACCTGCTGAGTGAACTTGCCGTGCTTCCAAGAAGGGCAGGTGGTCAGACGCCGTGGGCCCTCTGGCAGCAGGTCTCCGTGCCCGAGGGTGGTTGGCTCTGGGGGCAGCCGCATGTGCGGCCGCGGAGGCAGCGGCCGGGCGAGCGGGCTCAGGCAGCTGGGTGCGGGAGGCACGTTGGTGGGGGCCGACCGCCACCCAGCTGTCCGTTGAGAGAGTACAGCAAACATACCAGTGGGACCGCCCAGCCGCATGAGTCCGGCCGCACGGGGCGTGTTACTCTGTGTTCCTCTTTCCGAACACACAGCCCAACGCTGTACGCGCGCGAGCACGGCCGCCGCTCCTGGCGGGTTGCCCTTGCTGGTGCCTCACGTGGTGGCCGACCCGCGACCGCCAAGGTCCTTCCGTGCGGCGCGAGCAGCATGCTGCGGCTGTGCACACGCGCACGGCCCCGGGCCCCGGCCCCCGGCCGCGAGCAGCCCGCCCTTGACGCCTGTCTTATGATTGCGCTGCGCTGCGCCATGCCCTGTGGCCCTGTGGCCCTGTGGCCCTGTGGCCCTGTGGCCCAACGGCTGACGGCGGCGGTCCCCGCCCTCCTGGTCCCCGCAGCGCCGCCGTGGTGGGGCTCATCGCGGCGGAGGAGCGGGCTCACGTGGCGGTGGGCGTGACCTGGTTCGCCAGGACCTGCGCGGCGCTGGGGCTGCCGGCGGGGGACCTGTTCAGGTGGGGCGGCGGGCGGGGCCGCGGCTGGCGCTGGGGCGGGGGGATGGGGCGGGGGCTGTGGGCATTGGGATGGATGCACGCGAGGTCGCTTCCCGCGGGGATCGCGGTGGTGGTGGTGGTGGTGGTGCAGCAGGCCTTGAGGATGGGCCTTGGGATGCCGGGATGGGCTCGTGTCTGTGCTGGTTGGGTGCGGGCGGTCAGCGTGGGGGCTTTGGGATGGGCTGTTGCGGCGGGCGGGCGCGCGCACCCTGCGGCATGCTTGCTGGCCTGCCTGCCGCTGCATCGCATTGGCGCACACGCCTGGACGCATGCCCCGCCACGTGTTGGCTGCTGTGCCATGCCTCTGTGCTGCTCAGGGGCCGTGCCAAGCAGTCGCATGGCCGGCGCCAATGGAGTGATGTGTGCTCAGGATACCTGGAGCAATGTCGCTCACGCCACTTGCCCTCCCAGGCGCTGGCTGCTGGCCCTGGGCCCCGAGCAAGGACCCACAAACATGCATATGACAATTTTGTACAACAGTGGAACCGTACATTTCACGTGTGTTCAGCATATCTGGATGCATGCTGCTCTCCTCCCGCAGACGCTGGCTTCTGGCGCTGGGCCCCGAGCTGCTCAAGGGCCCCTTCAACCACTCGGAGCGGGGCCTGGTGGGCCTGCCCGCCGCCTGGTACGACCCCAAGGCCTGGCCGCAGGCCGAGGCGACCTGCCCCCTTGGTGGCAGTGGTGAGGAGGCGCCTGGTTGCGCCGGAAGCGCCCGGCGCGCTGGCGGGCCGCGGGGATCGCAGGCGGCGGCGTCCGGCGCTGGGGGGTTGCGGACCGAGGGGGCGCAGCCTGTGCTCAGTGAGGAGCAGCTGGCGGCGCTGGCGCAGCGGCTGGCCGCGTTCGCTGGCGCGGAAGGCGAGCGGTGCGGGTGAGGGCTGGCGGCGCGGCGGTGTGGGGGACAGCCGCGGGGGGCGATGTCGTGGGCGCCCAGGGGCAGGCCAGGGGGGCGGGCCCAAGCAGCAGGTTGACACCTACCGGAGGCTCCGTGCCGCCTTACGCTGTTGATAGTGAAGCCTGTTCAGCAGTGTGACCGGACACATGAGCGCTGGTGTCGTCACCGCGCCCTGTCGAGGCTGCTAGCAGTGGTCTCAGATGAGTGTGGTCATGGCGGTGCTGGCCCCTTTTTGTCCCCGATGATTTGTTCGGTCTCACCCACGGCAGCCGCGGATACCCGAAGCAGACGCCTGGGCCCGCCGCACCGTAGCGACTCGGCGCATGTGTCCGACTGATGATTGCTGGGGACTGACGCCGGTCCCCAGGGCCAGGCGTGGGCCCGGGCCGCTACCGAGTGTGCCCTGACGGGTGCTTTGGGACGCGCTTACACGATTGATGTGAACGCTGCGTGTGTCGGCCAGCTGCACCATGACGGGCACGCAGATTAGAGAGGAGCCCATGGGGGAGTGGCTCTACCTTCCGTCGGCGACTATCGCCCGGCGCCGGGCCCGAGCTGGCGTGCGTCGCCCTACTCGGAGCAGGGCTGCTGAGCCGGGCGGACGGCGGCTGGTACGTAAAGGGCTGGCACCGGATGTCAGGTGCCGGAGGGCCGCATCCACGACGTCGTTCATAATATCAACCTACTGCATGCTGCCATGGGGACGTCAGGGCTGTGACAGGACTAGCCTGCCAACTTGTGGGAGAAGGGACGGACCTTGGACGTGCCGACAGGGATGCCGAGCTCGGACGGGAAGGGAGAGCCGGCCTGCGAGATAAACATAAGCCTAATGGCGCCCGGTCCTTGAAACCGGGGCTGGTGTATCGGTGATACCCCAGCTAGCCGACCTACGCCACCTATATTGGGGGTGGCGCCGTACATTGTACGGCTTCCAGGCGATCCGCCCCCCTTCCAGGCGTTGTCGAGGGTTCGGGGTCGAAGGGCTTGCCGGTAGCAAACCCCTTGGTGGGCGCCTCCGCCCAGGAGGGCAGTACGACGGCGAGGCTGGCAGTGGTCATCGCGTACAATCTGCTAGTGGAGCGGCGGGGGTCGAGGCCGCTTCCCGTGCGCGCGTGGACGTGGCGTTTTGAATTGCCGTGAGGTGCCAGGCGTGGCCAGGAGGCGTGGCAACAGCACGGCGGTTTGCATTGGCTGCGGTGTGGGCTGCTGAATGCGCGGAGTTGGGTGCTGCATCAGCTGCGACGCTGGGTCACCACACGACTCCCATTGCCTCGTGGTGTCTACCACGCATGAACCCCGTACAATGGGGCTCGTGGCTGGTGTCTCGGCAGAGCTGCCTTACACGGTCCCCGTCATAGACACATGCAGCAACTCCATCACGCCCGGCGGCCGGTTGCGGCATGTGCGTGACATTGCAAGCATGCCCACCAACCCCACCAGGCCCACCCGTGACAGCGCCAACGCAGTAAAGACACCTAACGCAATCCTCCTTGCTCCAAGACCCGCAGCTCGCCAGCCTCCGCGACGCTGACAACGGCAGCGTCCCGCCAACACCCACGGCCCGGGGCATGCACGGCCCCTCCAGCAGCCGTACAGCACATTATTGCAGCAGCGCCGGCAGGCGGCACACTCGCCCTCTCGCCAAAAAACGTTGACCTCCTTCACCGACCGAGTTGCTTAACGCACACACATGCCAGCTGCCAACGCCCACACTCATGAACGGCACGACCCACACGGGCTGCGTGCGACAAGCGACACCCAACACCACACACACGACTCGAGAGCACTATCCAATGCACAAGCCCTGGAGACTATGCACTCACCCGCCGCTCAACGTTTGAACGGGTTTCCTGGCCACCCTTTGCCCCGTCGTGACAGAGCATGGCACACGACTGAGAACGAACGAATTCGGATACTTAACGACTCCTTCGGCCCACTCAGCATCAGCGTGCCAAGCACATCCGCCCACCCATCGAGCCAGCCGCGCGACACCGGTAGGCCGCGCTGGCGCTCCCGCCAACCGGCACAGTTCCGTGACCGGAACCTCCACGCGTTCAGCATAGCAATCATGTACTAAACAGGACTCGTCGCGCAACCCGAAATAGCACCCAATCATGCATGCATGCGTTCCCGCCACCATCCCGTAAGTCGATCCGCCTCCACCCTTGCGGGCCCGTCTGCGCAGTGCAGGTCCGTCTCCGCAAAGACCATTGCAATTCAGCAATCCAGCACCAGGGGGCTGCTACGCCACGCGCGCCGGCTGCCGTGCGGGACTGTGGCTCTAGGTGCCTCTTATGGATCCCCGCAACCGACGTCTAAGCCCCCGCGCGTCGTGTGACAACAGCCCCGGCGGCGTCAATGTTCGGGGCGTGCGTTGCCCACACGCAGCCCGAACCCCCCGCCGCAACGCGCCGGGCACCTTCCCCCCATCGCACACATGCCTGCTTGCTACCTGCCCCCACTAGAACATGCCTTTTGTGCATGCTTATGCCCACCGCAGTGCACGCGCGAGGGCCGACGCGTCATGCGCTTAGTACCCTGTCCGCTCATAGCATCAGCACCTTGCGCTTCTTGAGCGGCACGCCGCTCTCCTCGCTCGACTCGGGCGATCCCGATACCGTCTTTCGCGTCGCCGCCTCGGCGGCGTGCAGCACCGTGCTAGAGTCGGCTGGCATGTGCAGCGACGTGAGCTGCAGCGACGTCGTGGCTGAGGCCGCGGGGCCGCCGTGCAGGCTGCGACTGGCGCCCAGCTCCGGCTTCACGCCGCCAAACAGGTCCTCGTTGAAGTGCAGGAAGGCCTTGTTGTTGGTTGGGTGGAAGGCAGGAGCGGAGCTGCGCGCCTGCTGCTGCTGTTGCAGCGACTGCACCATCTGCATGGTCTGCAGGTCGTTCAGGTGCTGCGCCATCTGCTGGTGGTGCGTCGATAACTGATGGTGCTGCGCTACGGCGTGCGACAGGCCCGCCTGCGACTGCAGACCGGCCGTCAGCTGCGCGAGCGACAGGCCGGAGTTCAAAGAGGACGAGCCCAGCGACAACGAGCCGCCCGTGAGCGACACCACGCCGCTGGAGTTAGGGAAGATGAGGGTCTGCTGCTGCTGCTGTTGCGCTGCTTGTGATGCCTGCAACAGCTGCTGCGCTGCCGACTGGTTTGAGTTGAGTTGGAGTTGGATGGGCAGGTGTGGCTGTGACGAAGACGCCGGCTGCGAGGGCTGCGACTGCGTCGTCTGCAGCGAGTGCTGCGCCGCCGACTGCTGCAGGGCTGATTGGGGCTGGGGCCCCGGCAGCGAGTTGGTGCCACCCGCCGCAGCCGATGGCCCCGACCCTCCTCCATGTTGCCCGCTCTGCTGCTGGGACGACGAGGGCTGCGCCTGGCCGCCGGCGGCGGAGGGCGGGCGGGGGCTGGCGGCCTGGCTGTCGTTGCCCTGGTCCAACGACGCCGTCAGCGACACGCCGCTTGGTGGAGCCAGGGTTTTGGCCACCGGCTTCCCGGTCGCGGCCTCCAGCATGGTTTCCAGCTCCACGGTGCGCCGTTTCAAGTTCTCGATGTACTTGATGACCTCCTCCAGAAAGCACGCGGTGTTCGCGCGCTCTGCGTGCGGTACGAGTTTCCGCAGCAGCTCCAGCCTGCAATGAACGCAGCATTGTGGGCGTCAGCGATTGGCGGTGCAGGCGTAAATAGGACCGGCTTCTACATGCTCCGTTTGGTCAACGCGCATAGCGCGCGCCTGCGCGGTCCATGTTCACAGCAGGTGATCTTGCTACAGCAAGGCAACCTACCGTTCATTGATGCGCGTGCGGCGGCGTTGCTCTGCTGCCTGGTGCCGGCTCGCGTATGCGCTCGAGCTGCGGCTATCGGAAGACCGTGTCTTGCCCACGTTCCGGCCCAGGCTGCCCAGCGACATCTCCCGCTCAGCGTTGTACTGGCCCGGGAACAGCGCATGCGGAAACTGACTCAACAGCGCCAGGTCCGGCAGTGCCAGCTGCTGCTGCTGAAGCGTCGTGTTCTGCGTAGCTTGTGGAAGCGCAGACGGCAGGCTAAGGCTAAGGCTGCCGGGAGCCGAGCCCAGCTGCGCCAGGCTCCCGTTTCCGAGTCCCGCCGACTGCAGGCTGAAGTTCGACTGCCCATTCAGCAGAGCAGCCATCCGCGCGGCATCAAGCACAGCTGCATCAGGCTGTGCGCGTCCCATCAGCAGGTTAAGCTGCTGCGAGCGGCCCGAGCCCAGCGACGGCTGCATTTCGGTGAGTCGGCGTGTTATATTCGTTCTAACGGCTCTGCATTGCGTTATAGTAGAGGTTGTGTATCGTAATTTATGTGACAATAGCGCGGGCCGCGAGGTGTCACGCGCCGGCTTGCCCGCAATCCGTTCCTGCACGACCTGCAGATTCTGCCCACCCGCGCACAGCTGGGCTATGATATAAAAGACGGACAGATTTATTGCACTGGCAAAAGAATGGTTTAATTCACATTGTGCCTTTCTGCCTTTTTCAAGTTGAAAGGGGTGCTTCTGTGAACACAGCTGCAACTAGCAGGGGGCCGCATCTTGTTGACGGCGAGCAGTGGAGGCGGAGCCACGGGCGCAAAACGCGCGGAAAAGGCATCGGCGTGCCCCACGGGAGGCCTCACGGTCCTGTGCGCGAGTGCGCGTGGATTCCCCCGAGTCCCCGCACAGTTTCCGGCAGCGGTGGGCAACCGCACCACGTCCCTGCCCATGCACCCATGCATGCCACGCGTTGTGCACGTCAGTCCCGGGGGGGGCCCCGATGCCTAGGCGCGTAGCGGCCAGTGCCTCCTGGCCAAGGCGCTGCCCTTCGCACGCATCGGCCGGGCCGTCGAACCTCTCCACCTCTGGCCTTCACAGCGCTAGGCCGGCGAGCAGCCGACCACGTGGGGCGTCATGCGCAGCGCCGGCTTTATGCCACTTGCCGTTCATGTGGGTGGGTGGGTGTGCGCCGCCGCCCCATCCCCGCTCAGCAGTTGCCTGTGAAAACGCATGCATATGTGCACACAAGGTTCACGTCAGCGCGCGCAAATGGCCCCGACTGGCACTTAGCATATCTCAACAGCCACGCTTACGTGCCTCGAGCGCTGTCAGCCGAGCACTGCAGCACTGCATCAGAAAGTGCTGACGCATGCTGCTGGGCTTCCTTTAAAGTGCCGATGCGGTGTGGCTTTCACTGCATTACCAGCGGTGTGGCTTGCGCCGTGAAGGGCCGTAACACTGATTTGGGCACGCCGCGTCCGTGGGATCCTGTGAGCCAGCACGCCCCAGCTCCCACCGGTCCTGCATCTGCGCGTGTGCACCCCGTTACAGGCCAGGCACGAGCAATTCGCTGTCATTGCACAGCTCGGCACGCAAGTGCACCGCCCGGCACGCGGGCAAGCAGCCAGCACGCGCCTGGCACAGCAAGTTCCAGCGCAGCTTTCCAGCGCTGCGCGCTAAGAGCACAACACAGCGCCCAGTGCAGCCCATAACTTCCCCTTTTGAGTGGGTGATGGGCCTTTGCACAGCAACCAGCCCCGGCTGTTGCTCTGGCACAGCAGCACGTCACGCTGCCCGACCCACATGACCCGGCCATCACCCGACCCGTTTTTACCCCTCCTCAGCAGCAGCCCTGCACGCCGGCGCCCCTGTCCGGGCATTTGCGTCCGATTGTCATAACGCCAAGCACAAGGCCCCGAACGTTTTCCCTTGCGCGTGCCGATGCGGGCAACCCATGGCCGCTCCCCGCCAAATCCGTGAAGAGCGGATCCCGCTTAGCAACGGTGTCACTGTTAAGTGGTCAACTTCCAAACGCCTAGGCATTCATGTTGATCTACGTGCCAACTGCTTAGGCGGTGATGTTGACGATGTTGGCGGTCTTGTCCATGCGCTTGACGATGCCGGCAATGACCTTGCCCGGCCCAATCTCGTAGCTCTTGGTGAGGCCCTTCTCCTTGAGCGTGCCGATGGTGTTCTCCCACAGCACCGGCGACGTGACCTGCGGATCCACGGGCGGCGGGGACAGCGGAATTGCAGGCATCTTCAGCGGCTGGGTGGGGCAAGAGGAAAGCGGCGGGGGCCGGGACCGTGCGGCAGCCGGCCGGTCTGGTCAGGTCGGCCTGTGCATCGCATCGTGCCGGCGCGGTCGGCAAGCGTCTCGGTCGCAACTGAGGAGCAGGGCAGGGGCGAATGCTGCACCACGTGCCGTGGCGGTAGCGGACGCATGTTGCGACGCGGGCAGCGCCCCGATCCCCATGCCCCCTCGGAACCACGTCCGCTGCCGCATCTGCTTCACCCTCCTGTACCCCTGGCCCTGGCTCCGCTGACCGCGGGGCGGCTCAGGCGGTCCGCACTGGCTTGAGAGGCTGGTTGCCTTGGTGGCGGCGGGGGTTGGAGTGCAGTTGCGCCCACTGCCATCAGTCCCCGAGCGCAGATGGCCGCACCTGGCGTGAGAGGATGTCCTTGATGACGGCGGGGTCCGAGTGCGGCTTGGCATCCACGTTGGACACAATGGGGATGCGCGGCGTCACCTGCGGGGTGAGGGGGTGAGGGCCGACCAGCAAGTAAGCAGGCGCTTTGGGCGTGGTTCAGCGTGAGCCGTCTGGCCCCCTCCCCGCAGCACCGCCACACTGGCATCCTGCATCTCGCCCAGCCGCTGCCGCCGCCGCCGCCGCCGGGGCGGCAAGCCAGCACCCTTCCTGCTCGTGACGGCTGGCCGGTCATTGCACTCAATAAAAACAGCGCGCCCCTAACTCACAATGTTCGTGGACGCCAGCGCCGCCTTGAGCTTCTCAACGGCAGGCGACATGTACTCGGTGTGGAAGGCGCCCGCCACAGCCAGGCGCACGCACATGCTGCGGGGGGAGGGCGGCAGCAGGGAGCGCGTACCGAGGGATAACCACACACTATCTTGCAATCGCCACAGCTCGGGCCCAACGCTGGCAGCAGGGGTCGGGCAGGGAGGGCCACTCGTGGCAGCTCCTTCAAGGCCGGACGCTCGGCTGGCGGCTGCGGCTCTGCCGCGGGCCGCCCCGACTACGGCCTACGCCCCGTCCCCGCGCAGCGCCTCACCGCGCGCCGAAGCTCTTGCCCAGCTTCTCCACTTGGTCGCAGCCCTCCTTGCTGCCCGACACCGCGTAGTTGCCCGGGCACAGGAAGTTCGCGATCTTGACCGGCTTGTCGTGGCCCGCCGCCTCGGTGGCGGCCTGGCGGGAGGGGCCAAGCGGAACGAGGCGGCATGTGTGTCACCAAGGGCGGCTGGTACACTCGCAATGGTGCAGCCAGCCCAAGCAGCCCAGCCAGCGCACTGTCCGTGCACACGCGCCCAACTTTGCCTGCTCCTTGCACCCCCTGCACGCTCCATTCGAGCTGGCCCTACCTTGCACAGCTCCGCCACCTTGGCCGAGTCCAGGCCGATGACGGACACCATGCTGCTGGGCTGCGCGTCGGCGGCCGCCTGCATGCTCTCGCCGCGGAGCTTGACCAGGCGGAGGCCGTCCTCGAAGCTGGGGGGCGGGCGGGGAGGCGGGGGCGGGGCGGGGAGAGAGGGCTGGGGTTCGAGGCCACGGTCGACGAGAAGAGATGAAGCATCGAGGTGTGGAGATGAGGTAGGTCATATGGACCGGCGGGATGCGGTGGGCAAGTCCGTGGCATGCGCGGACGGCCGAAGCCAACGCTGCGGGGGGCCCGCAGGGCTCACAACCAAGGCGCCGTTGACCCTTGACCCTGCGTCCGCCCCCTTGCCCGACATCCTCGCCCACAGCCAGGCCCCGCCGGCTGCCGCAGCGTGCTGGCGCATCGGCGCCGTGCCTCAGGCGCAGCCGCATCCAGGACACGGCATGACTGCTCCCGTCATGTGTCGATCCCACGGGTCAGACAGGCCCCTGCCCGGGGCCTGCCCTGCTCACCTCATGGCGCCGGCGAAGGCCAGGGCGGTGTACTCGCCCAGGCTGAGGCCCGCAGCCACGTCGATGGCGTCGATGGCGGCCTGCAGGGCGAGAAAGGGGCGGGGTGTGGGCACTAGAGGCAACCAGAGGAGGCAGGGCTGGGCGCGGCCGGGCCTCGCAAAGGTAGGCGGACAGGCATGAGGCACGCAGGGAGCGGGCAGGGCAGGGGCCCTAGTCGCCACGTTGTGCGCCACCTCCGATACCTCGTTTCCCTCGCCCTTTCCGCGGCCTTGCCCATGCCCTATCTGGCCCTCCCCCCTTGCATCCGCCCTCCGCAACATGTGGCGAGCGCCAACGGCCGCATACCTGGCCCTCGTGGCCCACTGCAGCAGCCCCTCGCATGGCCCGCATCCTGGCCATCGTGCATCGCCCCCTCCTCGCCTTGCCTTCCTCGTGCCCGCGTCCATTTCCCCTTCTTAATCCCACCCATTCTGGCCCGTGCCGATGCGCAGCTTCTCCTTTTCGCCTCCGGCTCGATGCCAACCTTCCCCCCTCCTCATCCCCGCTTTCCATGTCCCATCCCCAACAGGCCCACTTCAATGTGCAGCTTCCCCGTCTCCCTTCGCCTCTTCCTGCCGCACCAACACCTCCGCTATCCTACCCCGCCCCTGCATCTCTGCCCCCCACCTAGCCCGCGTCCTTGCGCAGCTGTCACCGCCTGTCCCTCGGCCTCTTCCTGCCGCACCCAACCCTCCGCTGCCCTATCTCCCTCCCGCTCCTCTGCAACGCACCAGGCCCGCGCCCTTGCGTAGCTTCCCCCTCCCACCTCTCCCCCGGCCTCTTCCCCACTCAGCCGCCCTTCCCGTGTCCAACCCCTCCCCTGCCCCTCGGCCCCCACCTGGCCCTCCTCCATGCGCAGCTTCTCCACGGCCGCCAGCGAGGCGACGTAGATGGCGGGCTGGCTGATGGCGGTGCTGTCCAGCTTGTCCTTGGGGCCCTCCACGCAGAGCTGCGGCGTGGGGAGGGGCGGGCGAGGAGGGCCGGGGGCTCGGATGTGTGTTAAGAGCAGGGGGGCTCGGAGGCGGCTGGTTGATGGTGGCCGCATCGCGTGGGGGTATGCAGAAGTATGTTGGGTTGGCGGCGGCGGAGGGGGAGGAACCATGGAGATGGGCGTGGCGTGGGTAGCGCAGTGCTGGGGCAGCGGACGCGGAGAGCGGGTGGAGTAAAGTGGGCAGCGGTGCGCCAGCGGGCGGGCCTGGCGTTATGGATAAGAGGGACCCGCATGATTGCGGGCTGCGGGTTTTTCTGCCCTGGCATCGAGGGTCTGGCAAGCCATGAAGGGGGGGCCCTGCTAGCAAGGGTAAGCCCGCGGGACGACCTCGGCGCGTGCTCCCGCCTTCCCCGCGGCAAACGCCACCTACCCCACGCCGTCAAGAGGCCCCGAGGCCCTTCCGCTCGTTGCAGCCTTCCCCCTTCCTCCTGCAGACCCTGGCACGTGCCCTGGCACGATGCTCTCCCGGGTGCTTGCTGCAACAAGGCCTTGGGTCGCCTAGGCCCCCACGCGCACGCCCACCCTGACCCACCTTCAGCAGGTCATAGCCCAGGATCTCGGACGCCTTGTCGAACATCTCCTTGGCAGCCGGAACAGTGGCCACAAGGTCCTTGGCCATGCCGACGCTCTGGGCGCCCTGGCCCGGGAACAGCGCGGCGACCGTGGGCTTGTATGCGGCGAACGCATCGTCAGCAGACGCGCGCACGGCCAGCGCGCGGCGGCCACAGATGGCAGGCGCAACAGCCGGCTGGAAGGCGGAGACACGGCCCTTCAGGGCGCGCTTGGCGAGGAGAGCCATTGTGACTCTGCAAGCGGCGATCGCGACGACGGCGGCAAAGTTGGGCAACGAGCGGCCCGGTAAGCAATTGGAAGTATGCTGCGCAAGCCCAATTGATGCTTCCACCAAGCGTTAAGAATCGACACGGATGATATGTAACGCCTACGCGGCAAAGCGCGTTGGAACTCACCAATTGCATCAACGGGTGCTGAAGTGGTCTTGTTGTGCTGGAAACTACTAGCTTCAAACGATGGGAGCAAGGCCAAGCCCTCGTGGAATGAGCGACCCAGCCGACCCACGGACAGGTCCGTGGGCCTTGCCGAGCAGCAACTTCAGCCCAAACCAAGCGTAGGACGATATGAATCTATGCTCTGAGCACGTTGCAGCTTCATCGTGACCCACTTAGCTCTCGCTGACTTTAGCATCCTCCTCAGTCGCCCGACGAGAACTCTGACGTGACGCACACGACAACTTTCAAAACATGCTTATATAGCACGCGCGTGAGCTACAAGCGTTAGCTTCGAACATAGTGCAGCGACAGCTGGGCCATTCCGTGCTGAAGCTCTCCGGAAATACCTACAAAGCTCTGAAGGCAGCTCAAAGCTCATGGCCTCACAGCTCTCGGGCCAGCCGAGCAGCGCGCTCAACCCGTTTGCCACAATCGTCGCAGCCGCACAGCAGGCCGGGCTATCGCCCCTTACAAGCACTTCCTCAGAGAGTGGTGCGCTGCCTCATGTCGCAAGGAACGCCAAGAACCTCGTGGAGGCAGCTGACGCCAGCTATGCCCTGAAGTGTAACCTCGGCGCCCTGCGGGCTCATAAGGACGCCCCCAGCGCCGCGGACGTGCTCACGCAGCAGGCCCTATGCGAGCTGCTCAAAACGGCCAACGCCAACAACTGGGAGGTCGTTAAGGGACAGCAGGCGATCGCCGACCGGTGCGTGCCTAGGCTTGGAAGTCCCTCCGATGCTTGCCACACCTCACGTGACGTCCTCCGCCTCTCTCCCCCTTGTTACGCATCGCCTCCCACTGCTCAGGGTGCGTGCGCTCAAGGCGCGAGAGTGCATCCCCGTTGAGCGCCAGCACCAGGAGGAGTTCGTCGAGGTGCTGCGCGCGATATTCCAGGCGGCGCCCACGCTGCGGCAGCTCTATGAGGACGTGACGTGGGCGCTGAGCACCCACGAGCCGGGCACGGTGTGGGAGGACCGCCTGCAGCCGCTGCTGTCCGCGCTGGCTAGCTGCCAGTCCTACGGCTCGGGCCTGCAGCAGCTGGACGAGCTGCTGGTGCGGCTGGGCGACGCGGCGGCGGGCATTGCTGGCGGCACGCCCGCTGGTGTGGCGGCGTGAGGGCTGCACTACGGCCCCAGCGGCGGGTGCCACATCGACACAGGCTGTAGGTGATGAACGCGCCCACGCTTCTTACAACATCGGCACACCATTCGCGTGAAGCGCTGCGTCCTGCTTCCAACCCTGCCTAAGCCTGGACTACCGGCGCTGCTCCTTGCATCATTTCCCATCTGCCCATTCGACGTCGTGCGTCTAGCACTGCAAACACCGGCCTACTGCACAGCGAGTCAGCGACCATCACCACTGCGCTCTCCTCTGCGTCAGACTTCGCATTGCGCCTCGTTCCTTTGCACGAGTCGTCTGGCATTTCCCCCCCCCGCCACGTTGCCCTGTTCGGCGACCTCGCATAAACTCCGCGGCTAGCTCGTTCCAGCCCCGGTGCCGTGACACCTATACATCCCTCTCACATGCCATCCCCTCTCGCATGTGTGCGCGTCTTGTGTGCCCTCCACATGCCACGATCACGCTTTGCCGGGGATGAACACGCCCGTGCCCACCATGCTACTCACCGCGCTCGTCCCGCTGCTGCCGCTGCCGGCCCGCCGCGTGTTCGCACGGCCGCTCTCCGATGACCTCCCGCCCGTGCCCCTGCCGCCGCCTGCTGCTTCGCTCGTCGGGCTGCCGCCCTGCGGCCCCTCCTGCTTGAAGCAAGCGCCCAAACTATTCTGATCCCCGGTCCCGCCCCTGCGCCGCTGCTGCTGCAGGGCTGCGGCCGCGTGCGCCTGCTGGCGACTGGTCTCGGCGTCCCGGTACCAGGGCGCCCGTATGGGCTGCGACGAGGACAGCTGCACGCGTACCAGCTCCCGCACCTGGCCGTCGTCCAGCGTTGGCGCCTGCGGGCGTGGCGAGTGGAGCGCGTAACTAGATGAGGAGGAAACAGGCATCAGTCTCGTGTCGGCCCAAGCGCCTTGGCACATGTGGGGCACGTGGACGGGAGAGGTGGTGGCGCGGCAGAAACGCTGCGATCGGCAGCCGGCAAGCAGCGGATGCGAGGGCAGGAGCGGCCTGTGCACGGCCGGTCGCAAGCTCAGGCCTGCAGCGCCGCAGCCCCAACGAGCAAGCCGCACCTGCTTGCGGGAGTGCTGCACGTGGCACCACTTGAGCGCCGAGAGGGTGTCGCGAGGTGGCTGGGGCCCCTGCGGCCCGGCCGCGCCGCTGCTGGAGCTGGCCCGCGAGCGGCTGCGCATGCGGCGCCGCCCACAGGCCTCCTCCGCGCCGCCCCCGTCGCCGCCGTCGTCACCGCTGCCTGCCGCCCCGTCGTCGGCGCGGCGGCCAGCGCCGAAAAGCTCGCGAGCTGCACCGCGGGCGGCGGAGCGGCCCTGGCGCTGGCCGAGCATGCCGCCTCCGCTCGCGTCAGCCGCGACGTCAGCCTCTGCGTGCACCTGCGACCCCGCCTGCGGCGAGGCGGCGAAGGGCAGGCCGCCCCAGCCGGTCGCCATCTGGTCCGGAGGCGTGTCCAGGAGGGGCGGGGCGGAGCCGCGTGAAGCCCCCCTCGCGCCGCCACCCTCCACCGCATGCGGCGGCGCAAACGGCGGCGCCGTCGCGGCGGGCGCCACGGCCGCCGGCGCGTGCGCCAAGGCCCTCGCCCGACCGGGCCCGGCGTTGTCGTGCTGCTGCCAGGGCGCGCTGTGCGCCACGTGCGGCCGCCACCAGCGCCGCGGCTGGGGCTGCTGCTCCAGCGGCGGCGTATGCAGCTGCAAGGCCAGGGGGCTGGGCGCCCGGTGATGCGAGTAGGCAGCGCCTGGACCGGATGGCGCCGCCGCCAGGGCTCCCCGCGGCAGCCCCAGCATGGGCTCGCCGCTGGGCCAGAAGCCCATGAGGCTGGCGGCGGCGGGAGGCTGCGAGCCGCCGGAGGGGGCGGGGCCCGCGCTGCCGTGCCGGCCTGCGGCGGGGCATGAGGGAGAGATTGGGTGGTGCAGTTCTCAGGGACAGAGAGGTAGGGCCCTCGAGGGCATGGGTGTCCGCCAGGCGTGCACGCAGGCAGCAGCAGGAGAGTTGTACATGGAGGATGTATGTGGGCGTCGGTGCGTCGCTGGCGGGGTGTGCAGGCAGCTTGCGATGATGTAATGAAATGGTTATGCGTCATGCCTCGCTTCGTTATCTCACTGTAAGCGCTGCTGGCGCCGTACTGCTCGTAGCCGCCAGGCCCGCCGGCCGGCGGCATGGACCCCGCCATGGGCCCATGCATCCGCTGCGCCCACTGCGGAAAGGCCTCGGACCGGGCCTGGGCCTGCACTCGGCCGCCGCCGTGGCGCCAATGCGGCGGCGGCGCCATGTGGTGCTGCAGGGGCTGCTGGTGCTGCGGCAGCGCCGACTCCAGCGACGCCGCCGGCGACAGCGACACGACGGGCAGCAGCATGTGCGTGGGCTGGCCCGGCAGCTGGCCGGGGTGGGAGCCCTGGCGGGCCATGCCGGCGCCTGCGTGAGCGTAGGGCAGCGAGGGGTCGGGCTGCGACGGGCCGCCGGGCTGGCGGTAGGCGTCGGTGGCGTGGGGCGGCGCCCAGGGCAGCACGGCGAGGTGTGGCGGCAGCCCGGCTTGGGCCACCTGCAGGCAGGGCGGAGGGGCGTGGGGCGGCGTGCATGGATGGTGGCCGAGAGGTAAGCGTCTGCGCCGCGCGACCAGGTTGATGGTGGTCTGAACAACCAGGCTTGCACTGTGGCCGTATGCGCGTACCGTACCTGGTACGGCAACTGCCAGCTGTATTGCCGGCCGTCCGACAGGACCGCCACCGGCTGCGGCGGCGCGGCGGCGTGAGGCCGCGGGGGCGGCGCAGCCCACTGCGGCGCAGGCCCGCTGCCCGGCACCCATGCCGGCGCATCGGCGCGCAGAGGCGACGGCCCTCCGCCGGCAAGAGCGCCCTCGGCCCTGCGCGCCGCCCGCCCAGAGCTCCGCCGGCGGAGGTTGCCGGAAGACGCCGGCGACATGCCTGACGGCGACGCGGCGGTACCGCAGCGGCGGTCACCGGTACCTCCGCCAGCGGAGGTCTTGCTTTCCAGGACCGGCCTCTCGGCGCCGGGTCCCTCCGGTGCCGCCGTCTCCGCCTCCGCCTCCGCCGGCGCGCCGAAGCCCTCCGTCGCTGCCTGCGCGAACGGCGACAGAGGTGGCGGAGCCGGCTTCGAAGCCGGCACCGCCGGAGCGGCGTGCGGCTGCGGCCTCTGCGGTTCCGACGACGCACCCTCCGCCTGATTGCCGCCTGCTCCGCCACCACCTCCGCCGCCCTGCTGCTGCGGCTGCTGTGTCGGCGGCGGCGCCGCGGGCTTGGGCCTGGCGGGCGCCTGCCGCCGCCGGATGGTACGTGCGGTGGTGAGCATCAGCGGCGCAATGTGGGCCGGCGCATGGAAGTCGTCTTGAGAGCCTGGCGGCGGCCTGCCCCCCCTTGGGGAGATCACGACCGGGTCGGAGCCGGTACCCCGCTGCAGCGCGGCCCGAGGCCCAACCTCGATCACGGGGTCGGGCTCGGCTGCAGCCGCCGCCGCCGCGAAGGCGCTGCGCACGGGCGCCGCCGGGCCGCTGCGGGCTGGGCCAGCGGCGGCGGCTGCTGCAGGATCGGCTGCGTGCCAGCCGGCGGCGTGGTGTGCGCCCTCGGAGGAGAAGCTGGGCATCCGCAGCTGCGGCAGCGGGCGGGGCAGGAAGAGCTCGTGCGGCTGCGGCGGCTCCGGCGGCGGCGGCGGCGCGGCGGCCCGGCCGATGCCACTGTCGCTGAAGCGGCCGTAGCCTGCAGCTGGCTGGGCATTGTGGCGGCGGCCGGCGGCAGTGGGCGAAGGCGGCGTGGCGGTCGCAGCGGCAGGAGCTCCTGGCGGCAGGAGCGGCGTGGCCGGGGCGGGGTCGGGCGGCGGTGGCGGCGGCACTGCGTAGCCGGCGTTGCCGCCGCTGGCGCCTGCGGTCAGGTTTCAAAGGTAGGTCGGGGTTCGAGGTTCGCGAGCATCAGTGTTAGTCCACGTGCACTGGCCTGCGCCCGCCCCGTCCCTGCCCCCACGCAGCAGCACGCCCATGCGCCTCCCTGTGCTGCAGGCCAGGCCCACCACCCCTCCGTGCCTGCCCGGCCCACCCGCCGCCGCCTCCAGCAGCTCCACGGTCTGCAGCAGCAGCGCCAGCTCCGCGTCGCCCAGCCCCTCCACCACGCGCTCCAGGCCGCCGCTGTCGCCGGCCGCCGCCGCAGCCACCAGCTGGTCCAGCCACCCTGGGCTAGGGCCCAAACCTGGGCCGGTGCTGGCGCCGTAGCCAAAGGACTGGGATGGCTCGCTGGGGTGATGGCGCTGGGCGTAGTGCTGGTGGTGGTCGTGTTGCTGACGCTGGTGGTGCGTCGGAGCGTAGTGCGTGGTGTGGTCTGGGTGCGGCTGGAGCTGTGACGAGTGGCCGGCGCTGGCGGGGTGCAGGCCAAAGCTGTGGGCGGCGGCGGCGGCGGGGTGGGCTAGGCCGAGGTGGTCGCTGGCAGTGCCCAGCGCCGCAAAGCCCAACGCCAGGCCCGGGTCGGAGAGGATGGCGGCGGCGGTGGCGGCGGCGGAGGGCTGCGGCGGCGGTGGCGGCGGCGCGAGCTCGTGGCTGGCGGCCGCGAACGGGCTGGCGCCGGCAAAGCCAGAGCCCCTCGCGACCGCAGCCGCCGCTGCTGCGGCGGCGGCGGTGGCGCGGGGCGTGGTGGGCTCGGCGTTCTCCTCTGCCGCGCCGTGGGGGCTGGCGGCGGCAAAGGTGAGCTGAGGCAGCGGCCCGCCAAAGGGGTTGAGCCGCGGCGCAGCGCGGCCGACGGCGCCGGCACCGACGGCGCTGGATCGCATGTAGGCAAAGGACGGCTCGCGCAGCGGCGGAGCACGGCCTTCGGGCGTCTGCGAGCCGCGCGCGCGCAGTGGCGGCGGCGGCGGGGGCGCCTGACGGCCAAACGCTGACGGCACTTTCGGCGGCGGCGGCGGCGGCGGCTGTGGGGGTGCCGTGGCGTGCGCCGCGAAGCTGAAGGGTGAGTCGTGGCCGGCGGCACCAGGCCGCGGCCGGCTGCCGTGCGCGGCCCAGGCCGGCGGCGGCATGCCTCCGGCGGCCTGAGGCGGCGGACGCGGCGGCACCAGCGGTGGCCGCGCTCGCAGCCATCGGACTGAGTCCGGCGGCACCGCGGAGCCGGAGCCGGCGTCCGGCGAGGGCTGGGGCGACCAGCCGGGCAGGCCCGTGCCGCCCGTCCAGGCCAGGGACATGCCCGGCGCGGCGGCGGCGGCGGCGCTGGCGCCCAGGTGCGGCAAGCCGGCGCCGGGGCCGGCATGTGGGTCGGCGTCCGGCAGCAGCGCCCGCAGGCAGGAGGTGGAGGCTGAGAAGGGCAGCCGCGGGCGGACGCCCCAAACCAAGCCGGGAGCCGCCGCGCCGCTGGTGCCGCCCGCTAGGAGGCCGCCGCCTTCCTGAAGTGCCACCGGCTGAGCGGCGGCGGCCGCAGCCGCCGCCGCGGTCGCCGCCGCTGCTGCCGCCGAAATCTCTAGATCTAAGACTTCTACGTAGCTATTGAGGTTGGCGCTGCGGCCGTGGCTGCCGCGGCGGTCAAGAGACAGCAGCGGCAGCGCCAGCGGCGCTGGTGCCGGCGACGTCAGGCTGGCGTTGGTGAAATAGGAGGCACTGGCGGTGCTGGGAAAGGGGGCTGTGGATGAAGACGAACTGACAGGGGAGGATGGGGGAGTCCGGATGGATGAGGAGGGCGATGGCGGTGAGGGCGGCGCTGCGTGGGCTGCGTCAATGCCGGACCGCGGTGGCGAAGCGGGCGCTTGCGGCGGCGGCAGCAGCGGCAGCGCGGCGGAGGCCGCAGGGGATAGGATGGCGGCGGAGGAGGGCGACGGCCCCGCAGACGGCGGCAGGCCACGGGACGAGGAACGGACGAGCAGCGCGGCGCGCAAGGGGAGCAGCTGTGAGGCGTCCAGGGACATGACCCGCGAGGCCACAAAGCCGGGGGAGCTGGGCACAGGCGACGGTGGCACCGCCGGCGCCGCCGCCGTCGGAAGCGGCGCGGTGGAGTCCGGCTGGCGGCCGTCCGTCTGTGCCGCAGAGGGCATCACAGGCGAGTGCGGCGGCACGTGGGGAGGCTGCTTGCCGTGGGCCTTGGACCAGGGCGTGGACACGGTGGCGGCAGCGGTAGCCAGCGCCGGGGGCAGCGCGCCGTTGTCCTGGCATGGCTTGTCCGGCGTGCTGGGCGCGTAGGCGGACTCCGCAGCACCTGCAGGCATGGCGGGGCGAGGTGGCGGCAGGGGAGGGCGGGGCTGTAATCACGGCGCACCTCCACGCCCCTGGGTCGCTCGCTGCTGCTGCAGCCGGTTGACCACACCAGCAGCCTGAGGCACACCTGCTGCATCAAGCCTCGTCGGCGGGTCGCGTGCCGCGAGATCGCCGGCTGCGCCTGGGTCCGAACCCCGGCGCGCCTTGCCTAGAGACGCCCCAGCCGCATGGCCCTGGCTGCCAGCAACCTGCTGCTGCGAGGGCCATGCGGCGCCGCCTGGGTCGGGCGCTTCGGCGGGGCCCATACGACTTAGATGTCTAGCGCGGGGCAGCGCACCGGCGGGCACAGAATGAAAGCAGCTGCTTTAAGCGAAGTGTTGGAGTGTGCGGCGGGCAGCGAAGGGAGCTCGCACCGGCGGGGGTGTTGCTGCGAGGCGCACAACGAGAGGCTGGACGCAACGTGTTATTCGCTACAGCTTGGCTTGCTGTGCGCATGCGGGGGAGAAGCGCGACGTGTGAGGCGTTCGCCCGAGGCCATTCCTCCTCGTGTGTCCTTGGAGGGGGTCATGCCGCGATGCCCGACCCCGCCGCACCTCCGTTGAGAACTTCCCAAAGCACTTTCGCTTCCGCCCAGCACCATCATATTATGTGCCCCTTGCATCAGCTGTACTGGAAGGGCAACATTGCCCAGAAGGCAAAACACGTTGGTAATCGACCTTCAACCCATACGACCACCTTCGCAACCGACGACCTGCCCTGCCCCACTTCTCGCGCCTACGATGCATGCTCCAGCCCCACACACGAGCCTGAGCCTTTCAACTCTTCGCAAATGGTTCGTAGTGGACCCGGGTCTTGACTCGCGCAAGCGACCGAGCCTCGCCCATGGGTCGGCGACTGACCACCAACGCTTGTACGCGGCTGTGCATTTGATGACAGAATGTTACCACAAACTTTTACGTCGCATATCTCTAGTAGCTGTACCCAGTTAAGCGCGCTGGCAAGCGCATGCTATCTCGCATGTGCACTTATGTTGCCGCTTGACACAACGAACATGATATTAAACTACAGAGCTACTCTTGGGGGTGTATGCGCGGGTTGTGCCCAGCCTTGGTCGGCTTGTCTCGCGTGCAAGCCTTGGCTTACAACGTCGCAAAGCAGCGCATGATATGCAAATGTAGCCAATTGTGTTGTATGCCTTTTGGGTAGCAAAGCGTGGGCGTCGTATGGTGCAAGGGGGATTGGGGTCGGGTCTCAAAGGCCCATGCTTGCGAGCCGGGGGCGCAATCCGCCACTTTCACACACCCACGCACACCTCATCCCTTACCTAGCACCTGCGCTGCTGCAAAAATGGCCCTGCTCGCTCGCAAGGCTGCTCTGCCCCAGCGCGCTGCTGCCGCGCGCTCCAAGGCGTTCGTGGCCGCTCCTCGCCGCTCGGTCGTCGTCCGGGCTGAGGCTGGTGCTGTGAACGACGACACCTTCAAGGCGGTCGTCCTGGACAGCAACGTGCCTGTGCTGGTGGACTTCTGGGCCCCTTGGTGCGGTCCCTGCCGCATCATCGCGCCCGTCGTGGATGAGATTTCGGGCGAGTACAAGGACAAGCTCAAGTGCGTGAAGCTCAACACGGACGAGAGCCCCAACGTCGCCTCGGAGTATGGCATCCGCTCCATCCCGACCATCATGGTGTTTAAGGGTGGAAAGAAGTGCGAGACGATCATTGGCGCTGTCCCCAAGGCGACCATCATCCAGACCGTGGAGAAGTACATCTAGGTGCTTTTAGGCGATTTCAGGGGCTTTTAGGGGATTTGAGGGCTTAGGGCTGCTTGAGCGAGGCGTGGCGAGGCCGGGGGGAATGGGGAGG
>BDDC01000315.1:40273-51697 GCA_001662425.1 Chlamydomonas sphaeroides | reverse complement strand
TGAGGCGCGTGGCCGCTATCAGCGGCGCTTATTGCTGCAAACCGGACGTGGTGTGCAGTGCTTGCTTGGGGCTGCGGGGCGATGTGGGCAATCGCCGTTGGCTCGGACTGCGTGACTGCATGTGACATGCAAGTTGCGGCATATGAACTTGTAAGTGCGCGCTTGCGTGTCTGCTCCTGGATTCCCGCGCACCACCAGCGTCGTATCTGCGATTCCTGCACGCGGTAACGATCATTCTACTCGCAGCAAGTGGGCAAAATGCGCCCGGGCAGCCACCGTACCCGGAGAGGAAGAAAGACGCGAATACCTGATAATATGTTGAAGTGGGGTTTCAACTTCGTCCCTACGGCGGGTATGGTCCCTGAGAGGGGTGTAGGGTTCAATCACGCACAGTCGATGGAGAATTTTCGGGGGGCACCAAGCAGGCGGCCAGGTGGCGGATTCGGATCACCTACTCCGGCAATACCCGGTAGGGGTTCCGTACAGGTGCACAGGAGGGCTGGTGCCCACTCGGAATAGGATCCCCTTGCCTCGAGCCGCGATTGCCCACCTTGCAGCCTATTATGATCCAGGAGGCAGGGCAGGACGGCGCGCAGGCGGAACCCTTCTCAGCACCGCGCCCGGTCGCCTTCCTCATCTTGATCTGGGGAGATCTACCCTGATCTTGATTGACCTAAAGCAAAGCCAACAGACGGTCGCGTTACAACCTTACATCCTTCAAACAACACGCCGGGCCTGCGCTACTTGTGGGTCGCCTGCTCCCGAGGGGCGCTCCCTGGCGGCCGCCCCTGGCGCATGGCTGCTCTTGGATGCGCGCCAGCAACTGGATGGCCGACCTCACGGCAGGTGTGCGCAACTTCGCCACCATGGGGACACGCTGCGGATGATCCCGCCGTTGGGAGGCCAGGAAGCCTGCTCCTCGCTGTGACATCATTCGCAGTTAACCCTTTCCCCTTTGGAGGCCCGGCCGTCGTGCTGTGGCGCCGCCGCGTCTTGCGCCGCCTCTTGCAGGGACGCCCGCCTCGGCGCTGCACCGGATTTCCACAAACCGGTGTTCCGAGGCCCGTCCGTACGCCAGAAAGGGCCGCCAACGCGCCACCGCAACGGCCATCGCTTCCTCGACGCGCCAGGAGCGACGCCCCAGGCAGGAGGCCTCCTGGCACCAGCCACGGCCGCCGCAGTGCGCCTCACACCGCCAGCCACATGCTGCCCCCACAAACTGGCGCGCCCGAGCACAGTACGGCACTCCGTGCCCATACGAACAGATTTCCACACAAACGATCAATGGCCGGTGCCCGCCATAATTGTCGTCCGACGCAGGGGGGACGGGGCAGGCGTCACACCCTACTACAGCCCACAGCGCAGGATGCCGTGCTTCTACCCCGAGCCTGACGCCACCGCCTCCCCTCGACCGGCCTCTCCACGCTTGCCGCCGCAGCCCCCGTCGCTGCACGCCGCCGCTACCCGTCCCAGCCGCTGTCGTCGCTGCGATCCTGGCACAGTGGAAGCCTGCAGGGAGGCGGGGCAGCACAGGGATGGCGGAGTTGACAGGGACCGCCACACGACGCGTCATGCCGCAGCTGCAGCGCTGTGTGCACCGCTGTGGGAGCAGGACTAGGCAAGCGGGCGCCAGGCAGCGAGCCTCCTGCGAGGGGTCCCCTCCTTGCCGCCCCTCCCCGGTCTCCGTCCGTCAACCCGCCCGCCCACCCGCCCTGCCGTGGCCAGGCTTCACCTGCGGTCCAGCTTGCACACTGCCCTCCGCAGCGCGCGGTTTTGCGACCGCAGCCGCGCCAGCTCCCGCTCGTGCCGCAGCAGCGCCCGGAACTCCTCCGCGCTGGGCTCCCCACCCGCCGCGCCACCGCCCGCCGCGGACTGGCCCGGGCCTGCGCCTGCGCCTCGTCCCTCCTGCGACCCGGCGCCGCCTGCTCCCACGGCCCGGTGGTCCGAAAGCGACTGCAGCTCGACGCCGGCAGCGTGCGGAGATCCCGGACCGGCATGAAGAGCGGCACCAGCCGCCTGTTGCTCTGGAGTGAGCCGCAAGCCGGGGGAGCTGTCCGGCCAGCCGCCAGCCGGGGTCGGCGGGGGTTGCAGCAGCCCGCCAAGGCCCGTGTAGCCGAGCGCCCCGTCGCCAGCGCCGCCAGGGCCGCCAGCGGCGGCGCTGCTAGAGGACGGCGCCGCGGGTGTCGGGCCCTTGGGCAGCTGCAGCCCCGCGTCCCCCAGCTTGGAGGACACGAGATGCGTCAGCCTGCCTGCAATGTGAGGCCACGCGTGTGGGTGGGAGCATGGCCGCATGTGGGCTATGCGGGCGGCTCATGGCACGCGGGGTGCGTGGCCCTGTCCAGATGGCCGAGGCGGGCCTCGAGGCATGTCTGAGGGCGCTCCGCGGGCGTCGTCCGGTACGCGGCGCGAGCCCCACCTTGGTCCCTGCACCTGATGTCGGCGCCTCACCTGCTGCGCTCTCCACCGCGCGCATCAGCTGCTCACCGGCCGAGGGCTGCCGGGCGGCAGGGGACCGTTGGGGTTCGAGGGTGCGTCAGCACGGAGCTCAATGCCGGACCACGGTGCATGGCTGGTCCAGGTGTGGGCGTTCAGCCCCGGCCTTTGCCAGCAATGCAGCTGTGGCGGCGACGTCCGCACGCGCCCACCACACCACAGCTCGTGGCCGTCACCGCGCGGGCCGAGCCATCCCCTGACACGCTTGGTGGACTTCTGGGCCCCTTGGTGCGGTCCCTGCCGCACCATCGCGCCCGTCGAGGATGAGATTTCGGGCGAGTACAAGGAAAGCTCAAGTGCGTGAAGCTCAACACGGACGAGAGCCCCAACGTCGCCTCGGAGTATGGCATCCGCTCCATCCCGACCATCATGGTATTTAAGGGTGGAAAGAAGTGCGAGACGATCATTGGCGCCGTCCCCAAGGCGACCATCATACAGACCGTGGAGAAGTATATCTAGGTGCTTTTAGGCGATTTCAGGGGCTTTTAGGGGATTTGGGGGCTTAGGGCTGCTTGAGCGAGGCGTGGCGAGGCCGGGGGGAATGGGGAGAGCAGGGTGCGGGCTGCCCGGCCGCAGATTTTGAGGCGCGTGGCCGCTATCAGCGGCGCTTATTGCTGCAAACCGGACGTGGTGTGCAGTGCTTGCTTGAGGCTGTGGGGCGATGTGGGCAATCGTCGTGGGCACCCCGTCGCACGGGCAGGACAGCCAGCCCCCCGCGGCCAGGGACGGGCCCCTGCGTGCTTGGAGCGTCTGGACGCCCCCCCCCCCCCCCCCTTGCCACCAACGCTTAGAACTTACCGCCCATACTGATCCCCTCTGCACCCCACCCCATTCCCATGCACCGTGCTCCACACGTCAGACACATCGTGCCGCACTCGCCGTCCCGCGATTCACCTTGAGGAATAGGCCCACGCCAAAGCCGTATCCGACGCCCACGCCGCAGCCCAGGCCCGCGTCCAAGCCCTTGACACCAAGTCGCCGAATGGCTGTGCGCACACCGTCGCTCGCGCCACCCAGGCCGCCCGTCATCTGGCCGAGCCCCGCGGTGATGTCCTGCACTGCCTGGCCCAGCGCCGGCACGCCACCTGCGATTGGCGCGTATGAGAGCACGCCGGTTAGTGCACGATAGGCCATGCCGACGATGGGGAACGTGTCTGAGGTTCGTGTCCCCAAAACCATACTTGTGCACGGCCGGGACCCGCGCGGCGTCAGTTGCTGCACTGCGCCTCCTCCTGGGCAGCACCCACCGAGGTTGATAGCGCTGCCGAAGCCGACGCCGACGCCACAGCCCGCGCCGATGCCTGGGACACGGTTGGGCAGAGGGGCGTTGCATATGGGACCATAGCGGACGATATGCTGACTGATGTGCGGCATCCCGAGCGACACCTGCGCCTACACTGCCGACGCGAAACGCGAAAGGCAGAGCGTCCAGCGAGAAGCCCTGCATGGCCGCGGCCGGCAGGCCGCTCGCGTCGTTAGCCATGTCAAAAGGCAATAACGCAGTTCTTGTGCGAGCAGCGGTGAAATCAAGACACGTGCTGCTCGGTTAGGTCGCGCCTGCGTGGCTCGCACGCAGGATGCACGCCATCCCCGACCGCGTGCAGGCAAGTTGCTGCCTGGGGACTGTTCAGTGTTGCTGTAGGTAATGGCAAGAGGGGGCCTGCAGATGGGTATCAACGTGAGAACACTACGGCACACAGCAGTGCTGATGGGTTCGTGGCCGGAGTCCATGTGTCCCTGTGTGACAGGCGCCCCATTATCCATGCTCATTCATGGCGCCGGCTCCCTTTCCGCTGGTACGGCCCTCCCTCGCAACTTCGCAGCTCTGCGGAATGGTGCTCATGCTCAGCTACGCAAGTAAGGCTCGGCACCCAGCAACGCTGACCACGTCCCTGCCAGGGTCTCCCCTGGTCCCTGCCACAGATCAACGACCCTGACCACGTCCCTTAACGCAGGCAGTTTACTACTTCACAGCGGCAACTGAGGCTGGACGTAGAGCGAGCTGCACCAGGCCGAAAGAGCGCTAGAGCAGGTAACCACAGTAACCCTGCTGGACATCCCCCGCCCAAAAATCCTTACGCCCTCTCTAGGCAATCTCCTGCGCTCGCCAGGTGCTGGCCGCAACGTGCACGGGCCATGGCGATGGAGCCACAGACAAGAATGAGGCACAACCGACATCAGTGACGCGACGCGTTACACTCAGGATACCCAGAGGCACCACGCCAACGCCAGCCTTCCCGCCAAGCCACCCTTGCGCCGCAAGCAGCTAGACGCCGACTCGCAGGCCCAAAGGGCACCCCAGCCAGACCACCTCGCTGACGCCCGGGCTCCCGCTCGCCGCAGTTCCCCAGGCGCCAGCCGACTCGCCGCAGGCGCCGCGAGGCGCTTACTCGTCGTCGTCGGCCATCGCCGCCAGCTTCTGCTTCAGGGCCTCGCGGCGCTCGTCCAGCGTCAGCTTGGGCGTGTGCCAGCGGGTCGCCTTGGCCGGCTTGGTGCGGGCAGCCTTAGGGCGGACGGGGTTCTCGCGGATGGCCTTGTGCACCTGGGAGGAGGGCACAGCATGGCACAGGGGCGGCGCACGGGAGCGCGGGGCGCAGCACAGGGCACAGGGCGCGCCAGCGGCGACCGCCAGACGGAGCAGCGACATCAGCGGGCGCGGTGGGCATGGGAACGCAGGCGGCAGGGCATGCGGCAGTGGCCGTAGCATGAATCCCACGCGCGGACTTTCAACAGCAAGGCTACGGGCCAGCTACGGCTGCAGCTGCGGTGCCGCGCAGCGCTGACGCTGTTGTGTACATGCTGATTGTGACATCGCTGCCTTGAGGGACAGCATGAAGCTGCTGAGCCAAAACGGGTTGCACGCCGCGGCGGGCCCCGCGTGCCACGCTGGAATAGACGCTACAGCACCCGGGGTTCCCAGCCGACGCAAGGTCAAGCCGGTACTCGTCGGGTCCCCCGCTTGCACTTCCGAGATCAGTCGGGATCGGGTGCGTCATCGCGGGGGCAAAAAGGCCGTAACGCCGAACCCCCATCCGGAACGAGCCCTTGAGGGACCGCCCATAGGGGGCAGGACCACTGACCGCGACAGCGTCGCAGGATGCAGGGCCTGACGCACCGCCGCCGTAACCGGCAAGCGGGCGCGTTCCAACGTGGCAACACGGGGCACCGCCGACAGTGCTCCCCCAACACGGCTGCTGACACTCCCCTCCGCTGCTCCAGACGCTCCATCGCCAGCTGCTGTGTCCAGGGAGCAGCTCCAGATCGCCTGTGCTGCTGCCATACGGAAAGAACAGGCTTCTGGAGGTCGCTTGAACGCCGACAGCAAAACGATTGTCATAGTCGGCAATAGGCGCGCTGAACAGGCACGGCGGTAGCTGGCGGTGGAGTTTGGACTAGCTGCAAGCCTGCTTGCTACATATTACCGCCGCGCCCCGCCCGCGGAGGAGGCCGCACCTCAGCGTACAGGTCCTCCAGGTCGCCGCCGCTGATGTCCTCCTCCAGGAACTTGGAGAAGTGCTTGGTGTACTTCTCCGGCTCCTCCTCCTCCATCTCCTCCATGTACTCAGCGACGTGGCCACCGAAGATGTACTTCTTCATCACCTCAGCGTCCATCTTCTTGCCGCTCTTGTCGTACCCGACGAAGCGCTTCTCGTTGTGGGGGATGTCCAGGCCACCGTCCAGGGCGCCCTGAGAGGGTGGGGAGGATGGTAGGGCGAGGGACACGGCATGTTAAGCGAACGCTGGCAGTTACAGAAAGCACGCGCCCCAACCCGACGCCAGTTGCAAACACCATGCTGCAGCAGGAGCCAGCGACATCCGCACCTTGAGGCACGCGAAGACCTTGGAGCCGGTCGAGGTGCGCTTCAGGCCGGTGTCCAGCAGGCAGTAGAAGGGGCGGGGGCCATCCTCAACGGGCTCGACGTTGTAGTCCTCGCCATCGGGCTCCTCCTGGCCGGGGTAGTGCTTGTCCAGGCCGAACTTGGTGAGGATGCGGCGCGCGACCAGCAGGCCAACGCAGTAGCACGACGAGTAGTTCGTCAGGCCGGCCTTCAGGCCGAACTCCGGCAGCTCGTGAGCGTAAGCGGCGGCCTCGACGATGTCGCCCTTGATGGTGGAGCGCACAATCTGGCAGGTCACATCGCGGTTGCTGAAGCGCACCACGAGCCGGTACTTGGGGGTGTTGTACTTGTTCTTGTCCTGCTTCACCAGCCGGAGGCGAGCACGGTAGTCGGTCTTGCCCGAGCGCCGGCGGCGGTACTTGACCTGGAAGCGGCTGAAGTAAGCCGAGGTCTTGACGACCTTGACGTAACCCATGGCTGCTAGGTAGGTAAGACCAGGCCAAGAGGCGCGTAGGAAAGGACTGATTTGGGAGCCGAAGCGAAACAAGTTGGCGCTGCATGGGCCGGCAAGTTGCCGACCAATGAATTCCTTCTTGTGAGCTTCATTAAGAATTGTTATACAACATACTGAACTTTTGGGTGTCACCCTTAGCCTGCCACGCCGCACTTGGCACAGCGGCGGTCCACGGGTCTACCCATCCATGCTCGACATCTGTCGCCAACCCGATATCTCCGTTACTGGCCAGAAAGGCACAACACCGTTAACACCTCGCCCCTCATCCCCTCACACGCCTTAGGAAACAGGTCTGCTGCACTCCAGGGGCCCATCACAGCACGTTTTGCAGCCGCGCTCGCAGCGTTTTCGCTCCGCCACTTGCACACCAGATGACTCTTCCGCACGACAGAAACGTCACAAAAAACCTGCTCTACGGCTACTCAGACCTCGCTGCTCGCCTGCTTGTGTCAGCCGTGCCCCACGTGGCCCAGCAGCTCGCTGTGGGTCACGCGGACGCATGTGAGCTCGGCTCCTTGCGCAGGGCACCAGGGCTCGTGACAGCGCCGGGCAGGTAGCACCACTCCCCGCTACGCTACAGCTTGATCTGCATGATTGACACGTTGCAATCATCCGACACGCGCAGCGTCAACACCGCACGGTAGTGGCCGGAGCCCACACCTGGAGCGCAGGGGGGGGGCAGGGAGCACCATCAGAAGTACCAGTACCAGGAATCGCGGTGCAGCCCTCGGCTGCAACATGGCAAGAGCGCTTTCAGCCCCGCTGCTCAGGCCGTGGTCCTGCAGCCTGCCGCATCGTGTGCGTTGCTACACAAGCCACGAGCGCGTGTAGGGTTGCTCGGCGCTGCGCAGTGGGCCCAACGCATGACGCCCACGACTCACGGCGAGACGAGCTGTTGAGCTGCAGCCAGCGTACACGTGGTCCAGATCCACCACCTCATGGATGGATGGATGGATGGATGGATCGATCGATCGATCGATGGATGGATGGATGGGGCCCGACAGGTAGGCAGGCGACAAGAAGGCGAGAGAAAGGCAGCTAGAAGCAGGGGTGAGCGCCCAGCGCGCTGGAGGAGGGCACGGGGGCGGGCTGGGGGTGGGCGGGTAGCTAATAGAAGGCACCCAGGCAGGGAAGCAAGCGCCACAACCGCGCATGCCGATACGCACGGCGCTAGGGCCCGGCCCGGAAGGTTGATGCCGCGCCTGCTGGCCGCTGAGCATGGAGCTAACGCGCCTCAGATGTCGCCGCTTGCCCCCGCGCGCCTTCGCCGGCCCCTCGCACTTCCGCCGTTTACTTTCGGCACCACCGCCCCCACTTGCCACCGCTTCCTCCTCTCGCTGTCAATGAACACCAGCATCTGCACGACGACGGCTCATACGCACATGCATACGACCGCGGCTCTGCTCAGCGCCAGCGCCCATGCAGCCGCATCGCCCGGCGCCCGCCGCACCGCTCCGTCGTCGCCCTCTCTGCCCCCTCTGCTGCGGGCCGCCCGCTCCGGGGTGTGGCAGCTGCCCCGGCTGCTGCTGCTGCAGTGCTGCCCGTCGGGTCGGGGGCGGCGGCGCAGGTAGGTGCCGTTCAGCCACGTCTGCGGCATCAAGGCGAGGGTTGGGCGGCATGGGCCGCACGTTAAGAAGTGGACGCGGGCGTCCAGGCCGGCGCCTGGAAGGGGGCGGGGCCCGGCCGTGGATTGGAGCGGGCACGCGGCACGAAGCTGCTGGGGGTCTTCTCTCGCCACCCCCTCGCAGCCAGCAGGCCACCAACCCAACTTACGCGCCGACTGGCCGTGGTCGGGTCGCAGTGCCCGCAGGCGGTGACGCAGGCCTGGGTGCGTGGTTGTGATGCGGCGCCATGACCTGGGGCGCAGCGCCCACGGCCGTGAGGCTGCGCCAAGGGGAGCGAGGGTCAACCCTGGCCTGCGCTGGTCGCGTGAGAGCTGGGGGCACACCTCCTCAGCCCCCTCGGGAGGGAGCTGGCTGGAACAGGCTGTGTATAGCAGCGCGGAAGCGCTTGCTGGTGCGGCCGTTGAGGGTGCGATAGAGTGACAGCGCGCTACGGAGCGCTTGCGAGCCGAGCTTGTAGCCGTGAGGCTTGTGACAGGTGCGTGCGACCGTGCGTGCTGCGCCGCTTGGGGTGGTCTGTGATTGTGGAAGGCTGCGCGGCGGCATACATGGGCTACGCTTCGTTCAGCTCCGGCGGACCGCTACCAGACCGGACCCATGGCCCCGGCCCGTCATCGCCGCAGCATAGACCCGCCCCGAGCCATGCTGCTTGTCTCCTTTAGAAAAAGTACACTTTAAAAGGATTTGCCTGTTATTGTCACAGGTTGAGCCGCATCCTGGCCTGCCTGGGCTACCTGAAAGCCCATCCTGGTCTGCCAAGGCATTGGGCCCTGCTCCGTGTCTGCCCGGGACCATCTAGGCAACACACAGGACGCTCACATTATCAGGTCCAACCATACTGATTAGTTCGCGGTCGCCCAAAACCCCGCGCATGCGTCTCATTGCCGGCACCACAACCCCGGGGCCCCGCAGGCTGCTGACACCACTTGCTCTTCAAGCCGATGGCGAGACAGCGTAGCGGCAGCGCGCCAAGGAAGACAAGAACACGACCAGCATGCAGCATACTGAAAGTCGCTACCATAACCATTACTGAGCCAGCCGTACCCTCGGTAGGCAAGGCCCGCCTTCACCGCTTGCTCCACACCCCAAACTGCTTTTCGCTCGACGGACAAGCGTCACCATGTGGTTGCCGAGGGCCCCAGTCCACGAGCGGCGGCATGCGGCACCCCAATGCGGCACCCAATGCGGCACCCCATCGGGTTGCAACCCCCCGGCCCAACCTGGCACGGCCCACCATCCTGGACATCGCGCGCGTGGAGCCATCCCCAATGGCAGTCTCTGCCGCCCTGCAACGACTTGCTTGTGGCGCCAACCCGCCTGCTGGCACCACAACAGAGAGTCACACGCTACATGCCACCCCCACGGATCAACTCCTATGCATCCTGAAAGAATTCGCGTAGGCCCTCCGACGCGCGCTAGTGTGCTCTTGGTGTAGCGGGGCTGGCGCGCTCCCGGCCGCGTGCAGGCTTCTTGGCACGTCACTCGAGCCGCCTCAGCGCCGCCCACTTGCACATCAGGCCGCTCACCCGCCGCCCGCTCTCATGCCACAGCTTGATCGACACGTCGTGGATGCGGCCCTCCGGCACCTCGAACTCTCCACCTGCCTGCTCGTACCAGCCGCGTCCCGCGTGGCGCAGCAGCTCCGCGCCAGTCAACCGAACGCAAGCCTTCGTTGGTGTCTCCCTGGGTCCCTCCAGGGCTGGCGACAGCGTGTGCGGCCGCTCCGACCTGCGCTCCACCTTGAGCTGCAAGTCCGACACGTCGCAGTCACCTGTCACACGCAGCGTCCACACCACGCGGTAGCGGCCGGGGCCCACACCTGGAGCGGGGGGCAAGGGGGTAGGAGGCACGACTTGGACGTGCGCACAAAGGCCCAGGCTGTGGGCAGCGGCAGCCGAGTAGCAGCTGGTTGCCCTGGTGCGTGGCATGGCTGCGTCCTGTGGCTCACGTACAACGGTGCGGCTTGGAGACCTGCCATGGCAACCGAGATGTATGTAAGTAAGCCCCGAGTGAGCGCCAGACCCCGAAGCGAGGCGCACCCAGGAACACGGGGATTGGACATTGGCGGCATGTGGCGTGTTAAGCAATGCGCCCCTTCTTGGGGCGAGCCATGCACCCATGCGCAGCTAGGACGGGTTTGAGTGACGCACCCAGGAACACGCTGTTGAGCTGCGGTCGGGCCGCCTGCCTGAACTCCAGCACCTGCGGACAGCGCAGCGGCGAGGCCAGGGGAGGGCATGCATTGTGCGTGGAGGCGGAGGGGGGCGGCAGTGCGGGGCAGTGTGGGGCCGCGTGGGGCAGGCTAGCGCATTCGCACGCCTCGTGCGCACACGCCGACAGCTCTAGGCACGGAAGACGGGCGCTTCCCCCGCTGCCCGCCGAGCATTAAGCCAGCGCGCTGAACCTTTGCTACGCCTCGCCACGGGCACCGGTAACTGCACGGCGGCGGTCCCATGCGCCGTCCTATCGGCCATGCGACCCACATCCTGTGCGGCCCCCTCCCCTGACGCTCACCGTTAGGGGTCCGGGCTCCGCAGCCGCGCCGCCCACCTCTTCGCCCGGAGCCCGGTGGTCAGGGTCCGGGCGCCGGATGTATCCGCCGTTTTGGGGAAAGGTCTGTTTGGATCCAGAGGTGCATGGGGCACGTAGGGGAGGCGTGGCGGGGTGCCGAGCACGTGTGCGGCGCGCGGTGCTGGAGCAGTGTGGGTTGGGAGCGAGAAGGCGGCTGGTGAACTTCCGCACTGGTTGCCAACCGCTGTCGCCCCAGATTTTGCATCGCGCCCCAGCTCACCCCGTCCATGTCGCGCGATACCAGCAGCTTTGTGAAGCCGCGGATGTAGAAGCGGATGCGGGGGTCCAGGCCGCCACCTAGGGACGACAGCCAGGCGGGGAACGGTGGTGGCCGCCTTGGGGGCAGAGCAAGGAGCCCAGTACAGCAGAGCAAGGAGGTGCCGCG
>BDDC01000315.1:16987-35102 GCA_001662425.1 Chlamydomonas sphaeroides | reverse complement strand
CGTACAGCCCGCTCCAGGAGCTGGCGCCGCCCGCGCGCCGCCAGCAGTTCTGTGGAGACGGTTGGTACCACAAGCTTAAGCAACGGCCGGCCGCATGGCATACCGGTATCGGCCCCCCCTCGACAAGTTGGTCGCGTGCCCCGGCACTTCGCCCCTGACCCTGCCACCTTTCCACCCATACCACCAATACCACCAATACGCCAGCCCCGAGCCGCCACCCTCGCCCCACCCGCACCCTCCTCCGCCCACCTGCGGCGCCAGCTCCTGCTTCAGCTGCCCCGCCGTGTTGAACGCCAGGCAGCCGGGGAACGCGGCTGCCACCGCCGCAAGCTCAGCCAGGTCAGAGCAGCTGCGGTGGGGCCAGCGGCAACGCAAGAGGCGGGCTAGCGTAGCGGTCCGGATGGATGGGGACCGTCGTGAGTGCAGACCGGCACTCTCAAACGCCGGCTACTGAGCAAAGCTGGCGCTAGCTGCAGCACTGGCGTGGACGCAGCAGAGGTAGGGGGCTCATCGCCGATCGCATCTGCCCTCAGAGCCAGCAGCCTTCACGCGGCAGACCCCGCTCCCCAACAGTCAAAGTGCGTCGAGGGACGCCCAGCCTCAGCCTCGCACCTGCGCAGGACGCACGGCCTCGCACCTG
The DNA here is from genome assembly GCA_001662425.1 of Chlamydomonas sphaeroides. Classification (NCBI taxonomy): domain Eukaryota; kingdom Viridiplantae; phylum Chlorophyta; class Chlorophyceae; order Chlamydomonadales; family Chlamydomonadaceae; genus Chlamydomonas; species Chlamydomonas sphaeroides. Next base: position 34,462 of record BDDC01000315.1, on the reverse strand, counting down.
CTGAGGAAGTCGGCTTCGCCAGTGGCAGGGTGGGGTATGTCTTCCCCAGGCGACTCCATACCGTGGTAGAGCACCCAGCCAGGAAAGTCGGGCGGCCGGGCTGCGAGCAGGGACGTGGTGGGCCGATCCAATCGGAATGCGTCCGCCCGCGGCCACAGTCCGCCCCCTGCTGTTGAAGCAAGCCCATGTGGGTCTGACCTTGCCAGCCCGACGCGCACCTGCGCCTTCCTGGCATGTGCCGTGGTGCGGGTCTGTCAGCGGGAGGGGCGATGGCCGCGGCGGCAGGCCGAGGGCCTGCACCACCGCAGCGTCGCGCACGTACAGACCCCCCGAGGGCTCCAGCGTGAAGTGTAGCCATCGCTTTACAGGCAGCAAGCGGGCCTTGACCCAGCCTGGGGGTCGACAGCCAGCAAGGAGGTGGGTGCGATGCGCTGAAACGCTACACCGGGTTATGTGTGCCACTTGAGATCCAGCGTACACACCATTTGTGTTGAACGCCACAGCGCCCTTCTTGTCTGCCATGGCCACAACGGCATCCAGGCTGGGCCCATCGGGACCACACTGCAGCTCCTCGGGCTGCGCACAGTCGTTGCCGGGAGAGTCCATGCCCGGGAAGAAGGCCCAGCCCGGCAACTGCCGGGGAGGCCTGGCCGGGGCTAGGCAGAAGTAAGGAGGTGGGTACGAAGGGCGAGGATGAGCGACGCGAGCTGCGCGCAGCTCGCGACAGGCCGAACACGGTTCAAAACCTACCTGCAGAACATTCCTTGCCAAAGCGTTGCTCGTTGAGGCGCCGCCACATCTCCGCTCGCGCGACAACGGTTCGCAATGTTTGGCACGTCATGCTCAGCCGGAGCAGAGCCTCTGGATCAAACATTAAGGCACTGCAGAGCTGGTCTAGAAGTTCAGGAGGCAAGTTCAGGAGGTCTGTAGGTCGGCACCGTTCCATATTGTCGCTTTCTTTGGCAGTTGTGCGTTGTGCAGGCTCTGCACCGGGGCGGCAGTCAGAGCCAACTTGTCATGGGCAATGTGAAGTGATGATCGAGAAACCACGCAGGTGCAAGTCGTCCGGCCGGTTAAAGAGGATTGCGCGCATTCCCCTGGCTTACCCCCCGGCCCGGCAGGGCCCGGCTTGCCCCCCGGGCAGGCCCACAACCACATCGTGCCAACAACGTGTCCTCCTACTAATTATACACCAGGTACGGCAGCATACCGATCAACACCATATTACCATGTACGGCAAGTCGGCAACAGAGGGAGACCAAGGGAGACGACACCCCTGCTTTATGTACGGCGTACTTTCGCTTTCTGTTGTACGGCTACCCTTGCGTGCTGGAGTCCTTGCCCCATACGCCAGTGATGATGTAGTACACGCACCCACAACCCGGTCGCACCCGCCGAGACCGCACCACTTGTGGTGAAATGGACTTCCTGTGCCCCAGTGTGGCCAGTCTACTACCACAACAACAGCTTTTGGCATCGCTCGGCGGACGGCCAGATAGCAAGCGATCAACAGGAAGGGCATCATCAGCATTCAAGTTTCAAGACCAGGACCATATGGGAGACGCTTGGCCGCGAGTGCCAAGCACACCCTGATAGGTGTTGCCGTTCATTGGGTGTTGTGCAGAGGATACACAGGACCAACTGTTTGCTGTCGTCGGCACCCGTGCCGCTAGCACGCGTGCGCGTCAGTTCGTACTTGTGCTACCTTGGTGCCCAAGTTGCACGGCTCGTGCCCCTGAAGGTGCGAGCAAACGAGGACCGCCCCGGTCAGCTCATGGCCAAGCGCCGACGCGTGCCGTGGCCCTCCGGCCCTGGGTGCGTCTCGCCGGGGGCCCAGCGCTGGCACGCTGCCGGCCGCAACCTCTGTGCATCACTCGACGCGCCTCAGCTCCACCTGCTTGAACATCAGGCCGCCCTTCCACCAGCCACTGTGGTCCCACAGCGTGATCGACACATCGTAGATGTTGCCCTCCGGAACCTCAAACTCTCCGCCCGCCTGCTCGTACCAGCCACGCCCCGCGTGGCGCAGCAGCTCCGCTTCGCTGACGGCCACGCACGCCAGCTCTGTGCCGCTCGCCGCACCCGCACCCGCGCCGCGCGTCGTCAGCAGTGGGCAGGGCCGCTCCCCGGTGCGCTCTACCTTGAGCCGCATCTCCGGTACGTTGCAGTTATCCGACACACGCAGCGTCCACACCACACAGTGCCGGCCAGGGCCCACGCCTGATTCGGAGCAAACGGCCAGGAGGCAGCGCAAGCGAGGGCCCAGGGTGTCAATGGCAGCAAGGTTTGTCGCGCGCCATCGGGCCTGGGTTGGGGCTCTGGAGGGCGCCTAGTACTTATGCGTCGGAATAAACGTGTGTCCCTCGCGACCAACCTACCAGCAAAGGCGCCGCCCAGCTGCAGCCAGCACACGCTGCGGAGCTCCACCACCTACCGGCAGGCAAGAGGGCGCGGACGGGCAGGTAGGAGGCATTGGAGGTATGGCCCACAGCGGCCACGGCTCAGGAAGGCGCTGCACGGTGAGGACGTCGGCCATGAGACTAGTATGCTAGTGTGCACGAGCCGGGTGTCATTGGCCGCCTACCATGATGGGTCCGCGCGGCCGCTGCGGCGCGGCAGCCGCGGCGGCCGTGGTGTTGGCGGCCGTGGTGGCGGCGTCGCTGCTGCTGATCCTGCTGCTGCCGGCGCTGTCGCGTGGCTGCAGGACCAGAGACCGCAGCGCGCGGCCAAGCCGGGAGACCGTGCTCTGCGTGGCCCGGCCCACCGCAGCGGCCGTGTCTGCAACCGCCGTGTCCAGGCCGAGCCGCGCCAGCGCGCTGGCCTCGGGGTCGGGGATGCGGCGCAGGTACTCGCCGTTCAGCCACACCTGTCGCGTAGGCGGGCACACATGCGGATACAGGGGGCCACGGGGCATTGGCGCGTGGCTAGGCCCGGCGCTGCGACCCGGGCACTTGCAGCTCGTCGGGTTGTGGTGCTGCCAGCAAGTGCATGCCCAACGCCCCGACGATATCCTCTCGCTCTGACGACTGCGCACGTCGATGGCCCTGCCCCTGCGAGACGGCGCGCAGCACGGGCCCAGCCCAGCCCCAGCCCAGCACCCCCAGCCCGCACCCGACCCACCACGTCCATGTCCCTCGCCGCCAGCAGGCGGGTGTGGGCGCGCTGGAAGAAGCGGAGCCGGGGGTCCAGGCCGCCGCCTGGGAGCGGCGGGGTTGGGGGCGAGTGGGTTTGTCGTTGGGAAGGCAGAGCCGCTTTCCGGCTACCATTTCGAACCCCATGATGGGGTCTTGAGGCCATGCCTGGCCCCGGCCCCTTCTCACCCGGCAGCGGCAGCACCAGGCCGCGCCGCTGCACCTCCTCCTGCCGCACGTACATGCCCCACCAGGAGCTGGCGCCGACAGAGCGCCATCGCACCTTATAAAGGCGCACAGGGCAAGGGCCACCCGCAGGAAGGCAACTGAGGACACGAGCAATATAAAATATCTTCTCCTGTAATGAGCTTTCCTGACGGACGTCGACCTGTGCATGGGTGGCGCGGCGCTACCTGCTCACCTGCGGCAGCAGCTCTCGCTTCAGCCAGCCGCATGTGTTGAAGGCGACGCAGTCGCGTCGCGCCGTCGCGGCCGCTGCCAGCATTTGCAGCGTTGTGCAGCTGCGGGCAGATGTGCGTGGAGACGGAGGGCATCGGAACCAACAGGAGGACCAACAGGGGGATGGGTTCCCCCAGTCTGCATTAGGCGGGAGGACCTGCGAAGCCGCACGCGCTGAGCAAGCGCCCCACGCTTCCAGGTGGGTACAGGCGAGAAGGACCCGCGCAGCGGGTGGTAGTTGTTGGAGGGGTCCTCCATGGGAGGGGTCCCAAGGGTGCCAGCATATGGGCTCAGCCAACACCCAGGGTGCAGCCCCCACGGCTCCTGCTCGCGGCCAAGGCCCACCGCACTGACGGACCTGAGGGTGAAGTTATCGTTCCCGGTGGCCTCGTCGCGCAGGTCCCCTCCTGGCGAGTCCATTGTGGGATAAAACACCCAGCCGGGGAAGTCAGGCGGATACCCTGCGACCGTGCGGGCGTTGGCAGGTGACCGGGCGGGCGGGGGCGGGAGGCATGGGAAACAACGGGTTCGTGCCAACATTGGGCTAGCCGTTGCTCGGTGAGGGCGTGCGGCAGATGACGGAAGAGCGGTGGCTTGGCAGCACTCACGTAGCAGCACCGCGTCTTGGTCGTCGGTGGGCGGCTGCAGCGGCGCAGTGATGCCCCTGGCGTTGAGCTCGCTCTCGCGCACGTATAGGCCACATGATGGCTCATAGCTAAAGAATTCCCACGTGCGCTGTGGCTTGAGGCTGCGCTTGACCCAGCCTGGTGGGTGTCGGGGTCAGGGGAGCAGCATAAGCATGGAGCACCATACTGCTTTGCCTTTGCGCCAACCAAACCAACCGTTGGTGTTGAACGCAACGGCGCTCTTCTCGTCCGCCTTGGCAACCATGGCGTCCAGGCTCAGCCCGCCGTTGGGACCGCGCTGCAGCTCTTCGGGTGACGCACAGTCATCGCCGGGAGAGTCCATGCCGGCGAAAAAAACCCAGCCGGGCAGCCGGCGGGGGGCCTTGGCGGGTGCTGCGAGGACGTCGAAGTGCCAACCGAAAGGGTGTCACACGTCCGAGGCCCGGACGGGCCCAGCCGGAGTCAAGGCTCCTCTCTTGACACCTTGCAGCCTTACCAGGAGGAGAGTCTGCTCCAAAGCGCAGCGCGTAGAGGCGTTGCCACAAGCTGTGGCTGTTCGCAATGCTGTACCACGCTCTGCACGTCGTTCCAAGCATGATGAGGCTGCGCTCTTCAAAGGCTAATCGTATGCACACCTCCTCAGCAACCTCGGGTGGCAAGTTGCAGAACGGAGCCCCCGAGGTCATTTTCCTTTTGCGACAACCTATGTGTTATGTTTCACGCAATCACAGCGTCAACTAGGTATCTTAGTCAGTCATATGTGCTTCCCGCGGAAAGCGGGCTCGACGTTCACTCTCCTGAGTTGCGCGACGGCACCCGCACCCCGCACCCCCCCCGCACCCCCCACCCCCGATGCCTCCCCTCAGGCTCTGCCTGCCTCCCCTGGTGCGGAAGGGTGCTGAAGATAGGCCCGTTTAAAGGGAGATTGCAGCTCAAAGGCGTGAGCTCGATCAGTATCCGCTGGGGTTGGCCACCTCTGACATGCGGGCAGCTGGCGCCGGCTGTCGCTGGTAGGCATGGAGGGATGACATGGCCTTACATGGCTGGAGGGGAAGGGGGGTCTAAATGGCAGCGACCTGGTACCGTGTGCCATGCGCCAGCATCCACAGGGGGAAGCGCAGGGAAACAACCTGCTGGTGAGGTGTGAGGGTGCCGGGCAGGGCCGGGCAGCCGCAAAAGCCCGCCAGGCCCCGGGAGGCCTCCCGAGCGCGCGGGGCAAGGACTATTCGCGGGCCTTGCAATACAGTCAACTGATATTGTTGGCTCGCCGCTTGAGGGGCACGAGCCGTCGAATCGGGCAACAAGGCTGCACAAGTACGAAATATGCACTTAGTACAAACGGTTGCCCCAACATGCTATGTTGGCGCCGTCACGGTCGGATCCCTGCCGCCGCGGCAAGCAGCCGAGCTCAGCCTCAGGCGGCATAAAGCGGATGCGCAGCGGTGTTGGGGCTGACGGCTGAGCTGGCGGCGAGGGCGGGCTCTGCCTCCTGGTCGTGCCTGGCTGGCTGGGCAGCGGTTTCTACGCGCGATAAGTGTCCGGCATGGGATGTGTCGTCCCCGCGCCTGTCGCAAGCCCACACTCCAGCACGAAGCGCACGGACCCAACTGTTGTTCCGATAGGTAACAGCGGTGCGATGCGGCGCTGGGGCCGGCGCTGGGGCCATCCCAGCTTCTACCTGGGCCCCTGGTCGTTCAACTTGTTATAAACTCGGACGTCCGGCGCCCGAAGCGCTTGGACTCTGTTAGCGACGCTACGGGGCAATTTGGCTCGCTGCTTCTGTAGACAGCTGGACCCGGCTGACGACGCCACGACACGCCACCATTTGGTTACCAGCAACCAACGCTCATGCACCCAGCCGCCCTCCTGCCCAACGCCGCCACGCCGCTCACGCCTGTGCGTACGTACCCGCTCAATCGGGCGCTGGTAGGGTGCGCGATGGGCGGATGCAAGCCAAGGGACCGATGCCAACCGAGCCCAGGAAGCCTCCTGACCGAACCGGCGCCACATCAGCTCACATTGGGCAATCACAGACATATAGAGTTTCTCACGTACGTGGCAGAAAGCCCTCAGTGCGGGATCTCGATCAGTAGCTCCACCGGCACGCGGCACAGCGGGCACTCGAGGCCCGGCAGCCGCGAGTCGAGGAGCTCGGCGCACTCTTTGCACACGCCCCGATGCACATCCTCCCCGTGCAGGAAGCCGTACTGGCGGGGTCCGTCCAGGCACACCACACACATCTTGCTCTCGTCGGCATCCGGCGGCGGCTCAGCTGCGGCCGAAGACCCTACCCCAGCGGCGCCCATGAGACCCCCGCCGGTTGCTGCCGCAGCAAACGGCGGAGGCGGCGGAGCACCTGTATGGGCCGCAGCGGCTACCAGCTTCACCGGTACGACCACAGTAGCCCGGCTTGGCGCGCCCATCGTCCTTTCACTAGCGGCTGCCGCGCGTCCCGGCCCGGCTATACCGCTGGCAGCCGGTCCTTGGCCGCTCGCTGCGTTGTTGCTCGCTGCTCGGCTCGCCACTGGTGCCGGGCCGCTGCGGGCGCCGGCATCCAGGCGCCCCGCCTGTGGTCCCCTGGCCGGTGGCGCGCCGGCGCTCGGGCGGCTGCCAGTGCCGCTACTGGGCTGCACGCTCTCCGGCGGGTTTCGTTGGGCAGTCGCCGGCGTCCCTGCTGGCTGCTGTGCGCCGCGCCGTTTCCTGGTCGTCCCAGCCCCGGATGCTGGCTTGGCGGCTCGAGCGGCGGCCTGGCCCACGGAAGCCTGTGAGCCACGCGGAGGCTGCTGCTGCCGCGGCTCGACAGGCGGCGATGGCTGCGGGTACGTGGGCAGGGTGGGGGGAAGGGGTCTGCCAGTGTACGGCACGGCACGTGTAAGGCACGGCACGTGTAGCCCTGCGGGCTGGGTTGGGGCTCTGTAGGAAGTAGGCCCGTTCGCCAACGGTCCAAAGCATGGGCGTTGTGAAGCCTGGCGCCCCTGCTAAGCTGGGTTCGGCTCACACGCCCACCAGCCAGCTCGCGCCTCAGCCAGTCCCGCGCCGCCGCGCTGCCTCACCTTGACCGAGTTCCACACAAATATGAGCAGCTCCCACGCCGACCGCGCCAGCCTCCGCGCTAGCCACACTAGGGCGGCCACGGCCCCAGCAACCGCGATGTAGTGCAACAAAAAGGACATCAACCGACCCCATGTCCGGGCGCCAAAGCCGCCCGACCAGGGCGCCAGCTGGCACGGCGCCTGCGCGAGGCCGAAGCCGGGCGTCCACGGGTGCCACAGCGACCCGTCGGCCCTGTCTGCGGCCTTGAGGCGGTCATAATCAGCGCCGGTGGCCACTAGCAGTGTGTGCGCCACGTGAGTACCGAGCGCCCTAAGGTACCGAGGGCCCGAGGGCCAAGGGCGCATGGGCGGCGAGGGCGGGGCAAAGAGGCGCTGGGGCGGTGGCGGCGGTCCACGCCGCAGCACGGAGGCTACAGGGTGCCCCCATGCAAGACGCCCACGCGTGGCGCAGGCACTGGCGGCCGCTTGAACTGCTAAGTGCGCGAGGCGCGCACGATCGGTGCAGTGCACGGCGCACCGCTGCGACATGGCTCCATGCCGAGGACCCCGCGATACAAGCTCGTTGTCAACATCACCCATCTCACCTTCGCAGCTGCGCGGCCTCCTGCTTGCTGCAGTGCGCCGTTGCCTCCGGCAGCGGCACGGCTCTCGTGAGCCACACGTACGCCTCCAGCACCTCCGCCAGCATGCCGCCCTCGCCCTGCCGCTCATGTACCTCGAACATGTCATCGCCCAACAAAACCTCCGGCACCGCCCTGCCTGCCGCCTGAGAGTGGCGGCACAGCGCGAAGCGGTCCAGGCGCTGCGGCTGCAGCACGTTGCTGTGGCGGCTGCTGAGCACTAGCCGGCGCAGCTGCTCATCGTTGTCGTAGGCTGCAAACGGCAGCCCGTCCAGCGCCAGGTGGGCTAGCTCGCTGCTCATATCGGCCAACTGAGGGGAGGGCATGGCAGGGGTGCGGGGTTCAGGGCCAGGTCGCGGCGGCCGGGCGTGTCGAGGTCACGGCGCCGGGCATCCGCCCTCGCAGCTGTTGCCGCTGGCCCATGCCTACCACGTGTTGACAGCCTCCCCCCACCCAGCCTCCGCACCTCCCTCATGGCCGCGTCAAAGCCCATCCCAAAGCACTCCATCAGCCGGGTCATGACCAGCACAGGGATGAGCTGGGGCAAGATCAAATGGGGTACAACAGGCGAGGTGAGCGCGGGGGAAGCCGCAGGCCAGTCTCGTTCTGTCTTTCCCACCACCATCGCATCGCCTGTTGCGTCGCGCTTTCTACAGTGCCCATCTTTCATAGCGACCCCCTGGCCCCAGCCCGGACGCACCTCCGAGTCACTGTCAAAGCGCTGACCGCGCCACATATAGCCACGCAGCAGCGGGCCGCCATTGAAGTCCTCGGCGGCCGGCGCCAGCAGTGGGCGCACCAGGTCGCTGCGGGCCTGGCTGCGCAGGGCCGCCACGCCGCCCTCCTTGTCCGCCTGCGGCGGGGCGGCCTCGTCGCACAACTTGCCGCACATGTGGTCCTCCAGCCGCAGCGCCTCCAGCATGCGGTACAGAGCGAGCTGAGCAGCCAGCGCGCTGCGGGGACAGGAGCAGGACGGTGCAGGGCGGGTCGGGTCGGGGCGGACCACTCCTGTATGCTTAGCACTGCGATCAACATGCCGCGTCGACACCACGGCCCACCTGCCAACAGCACCCTGTCCCAACCATGGGCTGGCAGGTGTCGTTGGGCCCCGTGTCTCCCGTCTCTGGAGGCGCAAACGCCTGCACAGCCTCAGCGCCGTACCTGGCCAGCCGTGCCTCTATGTGGGCACTGTCCGAGCCCCACCCAGGTGTCAGCTCCTCAATGTCCACCCACACGCCGACGGCAAGCTGCTCGTGGCTCCGGGCCCCCGACCTGTCCGCTAGCCACGACCGCCAGGCATCGCCGAGCTCTGACGTTGGCACACGCACGTGCAGAGCTGGTGACGCGGGGGTCAGTGTGACGACCCCGTGCACCCTATACTCTGTGTGCACGGGCAACGCCGGGATCTTGCTACGGAATGCGGCCGCGCGGGAGTGCCACATCCTTGCCCGCACATGTATCTTGTCTTCCTCGGCCCACTGCCCGGACGCGCGCGCTGCGCGCAGCACGAGCTCCGCGCCGGTGTCGTCGCTGGCTGTACCCAGCCAGCGTATGAGGAGCTCCCTGCGGTGTGCAAGGAACGAAGAGAGAGATGGACCAGGAGGCTCCTCCTGAATTGGACGGCATACCACCGGCACGTGGGGCGGTGACGATGGGCCAACAACTGCTGCGGCGCTGCGCTTACCATTCCACGCCTCCCACATCAAAGGGTTTGGACCGTGCGACAATGACAGGACTCGTGTCCTTCAGCGCCGCGTTGCTTGGCCGCACGAGGGTTGGGGTCCACTGCGAGCGGGGTAGGCCGTGGGGGTAGGCCGGGCGGTAGGTGCCTCGCGTGTCACCACCCACGCCACGCTGGTGAAGTTTTTCCCCAATACCTGGTGTGTGATTTTGCGCTCGTATGGCGCGTCGCGATGTGCCCGAGCCGGCTGTCGCTGTGGCCAAGCGTTGCCCTCTGGCTGCACCGCGACCCGCTTCTCGCATAGCGCTGAACAGTTAGCGCTGTGCGCATCATCTGAAAGACACGACTCCTTGCAAGGTTTGGCCTTGCTGATTGAAGCAAGACGATTCTCGGGGAAGTCAGCAAGCGCGAGAATTAGCAGCTCGTTGTGGATCTCGTGCTCAGCCTCTGGAAGGTGAACTGTGTAGAACTCAACGAGCAGTGCGACCGTGGCTGCTATAGCTGCCAACTTTATTATAAGTCCTTTCTTGATCCGCATTCTGTCTCGCTCAGCAAACTAGTGGCATTGACAAAAGGAAACATGAGCCAGGAAACTATTATAGACGCATCAGCCTGCTGTGCATGCGTCGCTGTACGACCGAACCGCGGCTTGGCGGGACGGTGTCTCTGACCCTCTCCGACTCCCTACCTCTTTCCAGGATGCGCCCATTACTTCGCTTTGCAAGGCAATTGTAGATCGGTATCGCCCTTGCCAAATCAACGGCCCGGGCAAGCAACCTGAGGCCACATAGCACCAGACGTGGCCGCCGGGCAATGCAACCGCAGTGCACCGCCGGCCGCGCGTCGTCTCTCCACCTGATCGCGCTCCTCAAGTGCGGCGCGCCATTGGGGAATGCGTTCAAGCCCGAGGCTATGGATTACAATGGTGCGGTACTCCTCGCTGCACGAGTTGCCCGTCGTTGACCAGCGACACAGCCAGGTGCGCGGCATCGTGCACCCGCGTGGGTAAGTGCACCAGGTGGCTACCATACGGGGGTTGGGCGGCCACATCAGAGTATAGGTCGCGCTGGAGCTCGCCGCGGAAGTCGTCGCAGGCGCATGGCGCATGGCGCATGGCGCATGGCGCATGGCGCATGGCGACGGCGACGGCGACGGCGACGGCGACGGCGACGGCGACGGCGACGGCGACGGCGACGGCGACGGCGACGGCGATGGCCGGTCTGGCCGGTCCACCTTGTCCGCTTGCCGTCAAATATGCAGGCAGGCACAAGTCACACCCAGCAGTCTTCTCAAAGGTGATTATACAGCTGTTTGAGCTCGTGGTGGAGCGACGCGTGGGGATTCTTGCAGTGGGCGTACGAGCCAGCATGCATCTAATAGTACCAGGCAGCACCAGGATACCGTTAGGATTCGTAGAGCTACAGCTGGACGCACAGACCGCAGTCCGCTGAATGTAAGTGGTATGATGTTGCAGGAGGACCACGGCGGCTTGACGAAACTGAAGGCTCACATCCCCTCTGCTAACATCTTGCCTCCGCCCAAAACTAACATCCCCTCTGTCACCCTTGTCCCGCCACCCCCGACGGCTAGCGCAAGAATCAGCAGCTCGTTGTAATTTTTAAGGTCGTGTTTAGGGATGCGAACCGTGCACAAATCATGAAGTTCAGAGGCCGTTCCCGTGAAGGCTGAGAGAATGATGAACAGTAGTCGTCCCTTGGGGCACCGCATCCTCACGCTCAGCAACAGTGTGGCATGCGTAGTAGGGTGCAGCGGGCTTGCTGGCGCTGGAAGGAAGCCGGGGCATCGACCTGCTGCGCATGCTTCGCCACACGACCGCGCTTGACGGGACGACAGCCCTGGGCGGCCCAGATCAGCCCCCGGTCGCCCCTGGCAACCTGTCATTCCACGCGGGGCCCAACAACTTCCGCAAACAAGCCACGACACACAGACCATATAAAACGCCATGAAATGTTTCGCCACAGTGCGGCCAGCCGACCCAAGTACTCGTGTCCATCACTATAGCAGCACACACCCCAGCACCATAGCGTCGGCACATCAGCGCCCCCCGCGCCCGAACGGCCACAGCTTCGCCAGGCCCTTTCGCCAGAAGCCGAAGGTCAGAAAGGGCAGGCCCCCGGGCAGCACGCCACGCAGCACCTGGCCCACGCCCGCCGAGTGCGGCAGTAGGTCAGCTAGGCCCACTTTCGCCAGCGCCTCGGCCGTGATCGTGCAGCGCTTGAACGTCTGCGCGGGCCAAGCAAGGGGTGGGCACCCCAAAGTTACATGAAGCACGAGGCACCAAGTGCTACGGCGGCCCCAAAGGCGAGTTACATGAGCGCTATGCGCAGTGGATGTGGCGTGCGCCGGGACAAGCTACATGGCCAAGGCCGGCCTGCGCCTGCGCCGTGGGGCGTCGCTGCGTGCATATGCTCCCAGGAGCTGCGACCGCGGCCATGTTGGTTGCCGCCACGCACCGCCTGCAGGCCTGCTGCCGGTACCGCTGCGCCCCCTGCCCCGCCGCACCTCGTCGTATGCCGCCAGTGTGTGCTGCTCGATGAGGCCGCGCGCCATCATGCGCAGCCGCGGCGTGGGCAGCACCGCCAGGTGGTCGGGGTCGTCGTACAGGGCGCTGATCTGGTGGGGGAGGGGCGGGGAGCGGAGGGCAGTGGGGAGGGGAAGCAGGGGCAGGGGCAGGTGCCTGCTCCGTACTGGAAAGGGAGCCGCGATGGGGCGCCGGCGGAGGAGAATCCCCGGTGGCATCAACGCCGCAGGATATTCCTGGTGGACAGTGCGCCCTACTGCGTCCCAGCCGCCCAGCTCCTCCCTCATCCCGCCTGGGCCCCGCACCGCCTCGAACGACACGTCGGTGTTCGCATGCTGCGCCGCCCACTGCTCGAACGCGCTCACGCCCCTGGCGAGCAGGCAAGGGGCCGCGGGGGCCGAGGGTCTTGGGGGCGTGCGTCTCGGCAGGAGGCGCAGCCGGGGGTCAGCATAGACCAGGGCTAGCCGTGCGGCTCGCGGGCAGTGCGGCGGCTGGCTGCCGCCCCCTGGCCGCTGCTTCGCCCGCACCTCCGCCGCGCCCAGCTCTTTGCGGTGAGGCCCCACTCCTGCACCAGCAGCGTCTCCCGCAGCGACTTGACGCTCTCCAGGTAGCCGCTGTTGGCCACCTGCGTCGGGGACGGATGGGGTGGGAAGGGAGGGCAGGGCAGGGGAGGGGCGGGCGGGGAGGGGCGGAGAGGAGGGGAAGCGATTAGCGAAGGAGGCCACCTGACGCGTGCATGGGACATGGGCTTGCTGTTGGCTGCGGACGGCTTGGAGCTGGTGACGTGGCCACCACTCCTCGGCCACTCGACGTCATCATCTTGCCTCGGCCCCGTGTGACCCGCCCTAATGTCGCCGGCCTCAGCGCTAGCTAGGCGTGCGCGTGCCACCGCCTAACACCAACCTTTCACCCCTCTTCCTGGCCCTTTCCTGCCGGCCCTGCCGGCCCTCACCTCTGTGATGGCGGACTGGATGCGGTTGATCTCGTACAGCCGCGACTTGCCCTCCTTGGCAGGGCTGCCGCCGGCGGCCAGTAGCTCTGGCAGCGGCAAGGCAAGTCGGGTTGGGGCAAAGTCCGGCGGCGAAACGAAAGGCGCGCCGGCGGGGCGAGGGGCAAATAGCAAGGTGCGGCAGGCACGGCGTTAAGGCGACCGATGAGTTCGCAGGGTCTCCGCGGCGGGGGGCCGATGCTGGCAAGGCGGGGGGCGAGGAGGGGAAGCCGCTGTGGGTGCATACCCGTCCCGCCTCACCCGTCCCGCCTCACCCGTCGCCGCCTGCTGCCCCTTGGGCGTTGCCACCGTGCCGACCGTCCCGACATGAGTCCCGTCCGGTAGTGCGGTGGCCACCTCCCCTGCCTTGCCAGTAGCCCCGGCCTCCGCCCCGTGCCCCGCCCCGTGCTGCTCCCCGTGCCCGTGCGGCGCGGTGGTCGCCGCCGCCATGGCAGCAGCCAGTCCTCCCGCCTGCCGGATGGAGCCGCCACGTCGGGCCGTGCAATCGTCAGCAGCATTTTCAGAGCAGCCACGAGGTGAATGCCCTAGGACGACGGACGTCGGTGGGGCGGCGTGGAGGAGCGAGGAGCAAAGCCCCGTCCTCTGCAGCCTCGCCCCTCTGACGCCCCTACCCTACCTCGGACCTTTACTCGCCTGCTGCGGCGCCGCCCGCATCTCCCGGGCCAGGTCCACCATCTGCCGCTCCACCGCCGCCAACCGGTCGTCCATCAACCGGTAGCTGTGAATGGGGGACGGGGCGATGGGAGGGGAGGCGATGGGAGGATGGCCGGGGGAAGGGTGCCTGTGTTTACGTGTGTGGGTTGGGAGGCCGCTGGCCGCCAGTCCGCCAGTAGCTTGGGAGGGGTGGTCAAGGCAGGGCGGGCAGGAATAGGAAAGGACGCGGCGGCTGCGGCCCGCCGGACCATGTGCCCTAAGCCTCTCGGCCCGCCTCCTCGTGCCCCGCTCGGTTCCCCTCCTGCCACATCCAGCAGCGCCCGTGCGCCTGTTGGCCCCTCTCCCTCCCTTGGCACCACGGACGGCAGCAGGGCGAGTGCGCCTCGCGGCTCACCGCGCGATGATCTCCGCCACCTTGTCGTCCAGCGTGGAGGCCAGGATGATGGGCGTGGCGGGGGCCGCACGCAGCAGCTCCTCGCCCGTCAGCGCCGTGGGAGGCAGGCTGCCGCCGTCGCCGCCGCTACCGTTGCTGCCCTCCGCGGCTACACCGCCGGGCCCCGCGTCGCCGTTGCTGGTCTCAGGGGTCGCAGGGGTTTCGGCCGGCTCCGGCGCTGCGTCGGAGGTGGCGCCGCCGCGCTCAGCTTCGGCCGCCGTTGGGTGCCGGCGGTTGGAGCTGGGGCCTAGCAGCCCGCAGCCCAGCCGTGTGCGGACCTCCACCTGCGGCCCTGCGACGTTCACAGCTGGCGCTGCGTCGTCGCGCCGGCGCGACGCGGCCGCGGCCGCGGCGTCCTTTCCTCCCGGCGCCTGCTCTGCGGGCTCATCATTGGGACGGAAGCGCGCCACCAGCCGCCGAGCGCGGCAGCCCGAAGCAGGCGGCGCGGCGCGCGGGAAGCGTGCGCCCGTGCAAGCGTGGCCTCTGACGAGTTGCGGTGGTTCGCGGTGGCTCGCGGCCGCTGCTGCGGGTGCTGCGATGTGGCCGCCAAGCGCGCGCGAGCCAGCCGCCGAGGGCCGCAGCGGTGCGCCCGGAACGCTCGCGCTGCGACCTAGCCCTATGCGCGGCGCACAGAACGTGTGCTCCATATCAGGTACTCGTGTTTTCTATGGCGTACAGAGCGTGTGCGTAAGCATGCGAGCGAGCTGGGCGGGTCTTCACCGACGGTGACGCAACACGTGGGTACGTGCGCCACGTCCCTCGTTCCCCGCTCGATTCCCCGCGCGCCGCCCCCGCCCCCCCGGAGCTTCCCCTGATATCGGCTCGATCGGCTCGATCAGCGCTTGCGCAAACATGATGCTCAAATTTGCTGTGCCCATCGTAGGCACGTTTGCGCGACTGGGTCCAAGGCGCCCGCGTTTCCACACGTTTACGTCAACGCCGCATCTTTACTCATACATGATTGTGCCGCTTCCCAGGCCGCCAGCAGCCGGGTGTGGGCGCGCTGGCTGGAGGAAGTGGAGCAAGTCAGCCAGTCGCGCTGCCCGGCCGGCAAGCAGCGAGCAGCGCCCGAGCCCGGCCCGCCCTCACCCAATGGGCGGCAGCATAAGGCCACGGCGCTGCACCCGCTACCTCCTGGCGCACGCGCAAGCTCGACCAGGGGCTCAGCCAGCGGGGAGGGGGCGCGTCCCCACCGCAACTGAAGGGATGAGGGCTGCGCGGACATCGGCGAGGACCGCGTGCCGAGGGCAGGCATATGAATGATTGCGAAGGGCGGCCCAGCCAGCTCCCCTGTGACGTGCGTACCGACATGCGGCAGTAACTCGCTCGTGCTGCTCCAGCCAGCCGCCGCGCCAACTCGATCGCGGGGAGGGCGACGTAGGGTTGGGGTGACCCGTCTGTGGCACATGGTGTGGCAAACGTGACTTCCAAAGGCTGCCAAACGCCAATGGAGCCCTGCTCCGACGGCACGGCGCTCCCGCCGGCGGGCAGCAGCCCATACAGATTGAAGAAGTCGAGAACCTGTACCTGCAATCCTGCGACCCCGACGCCCTAGGGTCGGCCGATCCTAGGGACGATACATATTTCTTAAGCAGCAATCAGTCCGCCCTGCCCCGAAGCTCGGCCACCGACCCCAGAGAGCACGCGGCACTCCTTCCTCGTTCTGCACACGTACAGCCCACGCACGTGAGGGACCGTGCCGCAAAAAGACCCAGCGGCTGTAGGTCATGCTCACGCTCCCGCAGCTGCAGGCCGTAGTCCCGCGCGGGGCGGGGATGGTACAAGCAGGGGCACGGGCGAGCGGTGAGAAGGGGCGAGTTGAAGCCTGTTCCAGGCGCCTGCCTGCCTGCCTGCCGGCAGCGCCACTAGTCCGCGCTGGCCCAATGCCAAGCTGTCACGCGTCGCTGTCGCCGTCGCAGTCCCCGTCCAGAGTGTCACACAGCCTGTCCAAGGCGTGCATATTGCACGTGCTAGCCGGTCGTCAGAGGGTCGTCCGAGCGAGGGTTGTCTGCGGTGGACATGCAGGTGGCCTAAACCGTTGCCGCCACCGCTTGAGCCTAGACCGTTGCCGCCACCGCTTGAGCCTCATATAGATAGCAGCAAACGCCGCTCGCACGGCGAGTTCGAGGACTTACATATGTAGGTATGGCATGGCGTCTCGTTCTCAAGTAGTCCGAGAGGGTCCCTCGAGAGTAACGCAGTTGGCCTGGCGGTATGTGTATATATTGATGAGAAGCACCGGATGACTTTCACGGAATAGCGACTTAGCGAGGATGGTGCACCGCCGTACGACCACGCACACATGGTCCTGTCGTTGGTCGCTGGCGGGAACTTTAGATGGACATAATCGATGCATATATGCGCATGAATGATCATAAGCGTGCTGCGGTGACAATGGAGAGAGACAAAAGTTACCAGCAGAGAACACCCGCTAAGGCTGTTGAAGAGAATGCAAGGGGCACTGAAGCAGAGGGCAGCAGTGAAAGCTGCTCACATGCTGCGGCACCCGCAGGCAATGATTCTTTTGCGGAGCTGCCGTGCAACTTTGGCAACTTGCGTCCTGACGTGGCCGAGGAGATATGCCTTCGGCTTGCGTTGGATGAGAGGAGCCTCTTGAGCCTCGGGGCGACATCCCGAGCGTGGGCCAACGTCATGACCGGACCAAGCGTGTGGCATCGCCTGTATGCTCTGCGCTATGGCGAGGATCCTGCTCCTGGTGTGTTGAAGGCTTGCTGTTGGGGAGCAAGTCTGGTACGTACACACGCGCCAACATCAGCAAGTGACAGTCCGATTTATCCTCGGCCTCGATCCCCTGCCTCGCTGCCTTTCTGGCTGCAGTCCCTGCCAGGCTTCCCCGCCGGCTGCCCGGCTGGGTCTTCTTCCCGGGAGTAGACTCTCCGGGCAACAACTGCTCCTCGCCCAAGGATCTAGAGGCTGGTCCTGACGGCGGGCCTAGCCTGGATGCCATGGCAGCCACGGCTGACGCGATGGGCGCTGTGGCGTTCAACACGGACGGTGCGCCGGTCGATGCCTGCTGGCTTGCTGCAGGCCCGGGGAATATGCAGCACGCCATGCCCACGCCAAGGTCGTCCCGCTTCTTCCCCACATCCGCACCTTCCAGGCTGGTCCAAGCGCAAGCTCCTGGGTCGGCGCCACTGGTCGTTGTTTGGCGACGGGCCATCCTGCGGCATGTACGTGCGCGACACCGTGGTCAAGGCCAGGAACATCGCCGCGCCGCCACAGCCGCCCGTGCGCGGCAACACGGAA
>BDDC01000315.1:0-16977 GCA_001662425.1 Chlamydomonas sphaeroides | reverse complement strand
CTGCTGTGTGAGTCGTGCAGCTAGGGCCACCCCTTTCACACGCACCTGCTGCCGCCAACCAGCCTGTCGTGTGGGTGACGACATGCAATACGTACATCTGCCCTGCCTGGCCCCTCCTGACCCTGCCCACCCGTAGCCCGGCCGCCCGACTTCCCCGGCTGGGTGTTCTACCACATGATGGACTCGCCCGGCCACGATGTGCTCGACGACCACAGCAACAGCAACAGCCACAACTGGACGTGGAAGTAGGTTGTCCCATCCGTCAGATGCGGTGCAGGGGCCGTCTATGCTGCCACACGGGCCGTCTATGCTGCCACACTGGTTGTGCCCCTTGACAAGGGACGTTCTCCACGGGTTTATTTCCCTGCCTGCCGAATGTTGCCTGCTGTGCGTAGCTGTCCAGACATGGCTCCATGCGTGCAACCCCCTCACATGCCCGCGCGTCCTCGGTTGGTCCGTCCTGCGATGAGACGACACATACCTGTGCTCTATCGTGTCGGTGCACTTCCACAGATACCCCTCTCTGCAGCAGCTAGCGGAGACTGCGGCCGTGCAATCCGAGTGCGTCGCGTTCAACACAGGCGGCTGGCTGAAACGAGAGCTGCTGCCACAGGTCAGCTAGCTAGTGTTGGCTTGTAGGAGAGGACGGCACGGCGAGCCCTACCCTGTGCATGCCGTACGTGTGCGCCCGCTGTGCGCCTGCCTGGTGCGCGCGAGCATCGTATCTCCAGCAGGCATGGGGGCTGGAATGTGCACGTGCTCTCAATGCCCACGCACATTCCACACCTCCAGGTGCGCTGGCGGTGCGCAGTTGGTGGCAGCGCCTGGAGCGGGCTGTACGTGAAGCAGGAGGAGGTGGCGCGCCGCGGCCTGTTGCTGCCGCTGCCGGGTGAGGACGGGACAGGGGACAGGGCGACGCGTCCAGCACCGCATGTTGTCCATGCAGTAACATGACATCTTGCTTGTGCGTGCTGCCCCCGGAGGTCACACCCATCACCCCCGCCCTCGCCCCCTCCCAGGTTGCGGCCTGGACCCCCGGCTCCGCTTCCTGCAGCGTGCCCACGTGTCCATGCATCAGCTGGTCGCACTTGTCATGGACGGCGCGGCAGCTTTGGATGCCATCGAGCCTCACCACAAGCTGCCCTGCGACTTCGGCCAGCTACCCCCTCAGGTGGCGGAAGACATTTACCACCGCCTTGCGGATGACGAGCGCAGCCTCCTGAACCTGGGGGCAGCGTCAGCAGCATGGGCCAGCGTCCTGCACAGCACCAGCTTGTGGCAGCGCCTGCTCGAGCTGCGCTTTAACGAAATCGATCCGTCGCCCGGCAAGTCAATCGAGACCACGCACGTTGCGGGTCGGGGACGGACGGGCAGGGCCCGAAGGCGCTCGGGTACTGCCAAGACGCATGCGCTGGGCACAGTACTACTTACTTGTCATCATGGCCATCATCTATCGATCCCCGCCCACCGGCCCAACCCTACATCTCTGTCTGCTGTGCAGTGCCCGCCAAGGCGCCCCGCCGGCTGCCCGACTGGGTGTTCTTTCCCAGGCACAACTCGCCGGTCAGCGACGACGACTTCACCCTGCTTGACGATGCGGATGCTGCTGGCCCTGGCGGCGGTGGGCCCAGCCTGGATGCCATGGCGGCCATGGCAAAGAACAAGGGCGCCGTGGCGTTCAGCACGGATGGTGCGGGGCGCTGGAATCGCGAATGGAAGGGGCTGGTTGCAATGAGTACTACAGTATTATGTCCCATCATCCCGACGCTTCTCACCATTGTGTCCAGGCCGTGGCAAGCGTCAGCTTCTGCCGCCCGACAGCTGGTCCTTTTTTGGAGACGGACCGTCCTGCGGCATGTACGTGCTCGATAGCGAGGTGGAGGCCAGGGGCATCGCCGCGCCGCCACAGCCGCCCGTGCGCGACAACATGGAGGAGGAGGAGCTGCTGTGTGAGTCGTGCAGCTAGGGCCACCCCTTTCACACGCACCTGCTGCCGCCAACCAGCCTGTCATGTGCGTGACGACATGCAATATATACATACATCTGCCCTACCTGGCCCCTCCTGACCCTGCCTACCCGCAGCCCGGCCGCCCGACTTCCCCGGCTGGGTGTTCTACCACATGATGGACTCGCCCGGCCACGATGTGCTCGACGACCACAGTAACAAAAGCAGAAACTTCACGCTGAGGTCCGCCATGCACTGCCCGTCGGTTGCGGTGTGTCTGCGTGCAACTGCTGCTGCCGGCGGCACAATAGGCGCGCCTAGGCGCAAGCAAGCGGGCGCGCGGCCGTCGTGTGGGCTGGTTTCAGTTGTGCAAGCAATGGCGAGACTCACCCGTCGCTATCTACCGATGCGATGGCCAGTAATGGCCAGTCCTGCGTGTGGGTGCCAGCCCCCTTGCCGCCGCGGACAGCCTTGCTTGCTTGCTTAATCAGAATTGCTCCCGTGGCTTTGGTGTGTGCGTGCCGCCCCTCATCATGCTCGCCCGACCTGCAAACCTCGCGATTGCAGGTGCCCCACGCTGCAGCAGCTAGCGGAGGCTGCGGCCTCCTGGCCCGGCTGCCTCGCCTTCACGGTTGACGGCCGGCTCAAGCAAAAGCTGAAGCCGCAGGTAGTCAGGCAGGCAGGCAGGGCGAGATACGGCTTTTGGGCGCACGCACGGCTTGTCACGATGCGCCTGGTTGTGGGCAATGCTTGGGTCTCTACGTACCTACCTACCTCTTGTGGGCCCTCGCACCGAGCGCGCACCCAGGCTGTGATAATTTTGTGATGGCGTGCTCTCGCTAGCTTTATCTAAACGATCGGCCGCGGCCCCTTACTTAGTTCAAGCAAACCAATCCTGTCGATGCATTTACCATGATGCACGCTCCCTCTATCCAGGTGCAGTGGCGTTGCGCGGGCGGCGCCAGCTCCTGGAGCGGGCTGTACGTGCGGCAGGAGGAGGTGCAGCGCCGCGGCCTGGTGCTGCCGCTGTCGGCGGCGGGTGAGGAGGGACGGGTGTTGGAGACTCAACGTCACATTGCTGCCGTTGCCAGTCCGCGCCGGGCCGCCCCTACGTATTTATCCAGCTGCATGGCGCTGCTCTCCATACCCGCCGCCCTGCCGGCATTCGTTGCACCCATCCAGCGAAGCTGCACCCCTCCCCTCCAAAATGCATCAGGCTGCGGCCACGACCCTCGGCTCCGCTATCTGCAGCGGGCGCGGGAAGCACGGGAGGCGCAGCAGGAGGCGCGGAGCAGCAGGCAGTCGTCACAGCCGTCGCTGGCCGGCGCTCTGGCCGGGGCCGCCCTTGGGTTCCTGGGCGGCTACTGCGACATGGTGGCCAAGTCACGCAGGCGCAACAGGGGCTGGATGGACGACAGTGATTGACATCGCGGTGATGAGGGCGGGGTGCCCTAGCTTCCTGTCGCGTGACGCATGAAACACGCACCAAAATTGGTCGGCAACGGGTCCGTTCCGGCCTATATGCATACCGCTGACACGCGCGGCCATGGATAGAGGCCGGCTTTGTTGCTTTCAGCTACATTTGCTGTCAGGCGTGCCACGGCAAGGTAAGGGCGGCCATCAGGGTGTAACGCGCATCTGCAGGTCATGCAATTGTCTGGCATTGTGTTGATGGAGTGGCTGTGTCCTTGATGAGCGGGTCGGTGCTTAATTATGAGAGCGAATGGATACGGTGCTCGATGAGTGGGTCGGTGCTTGACGCCGGGCATCATGAGCTGAGCACGGCACGGAAGTCAATAAGGTCCATCTGGGTGCATGGAAGGGTGATGGGAGGCGCGAATCGTGCCGTGCCGGAAGGTTGACGTGGTACAGCTGGTACGGCAACTTGTGGCTGGTGGCTTGCTCCCTGTTGTGTTTGTTACGTGACAGCTTCCTGCCCCACATACAAGCCGGCGGCAACAACAGGCTCCAAGCATCATTTGCATAGCAAGTGTCTAGGAGCAGCCGTACTCCCAGCATCACATGCAGCAACTGCATGCCGAGTATCAGCTATTGCCGCGCGCGGCTGGCATGTACGTACCGCCGCATGCATGGCTGGGCTGAAGGACAGCCGCGGCTTAAGTGTTCCCAGCTACGTAACCAGCCAGGCACATGCATAATTGCCCCTTGCTCAGCAGCAGACATTCATGGCGTGCCGCCGCCTGGCGTAGGCCCGTTGAACGTGGGCCATTTATGGCCGCTCTCTGTTCTCTGCCAAACTGAAGGCGAAGTGCACGGTGCGTTAGCTGCGCAGGCTCGCAAAGCTTTCAGACGGCAACCATATATACACAGTGCCCACAGGAAGATCGCAAAAGCCATCTGCATGCAACGTCGAGCTACCGCAGGTTCACTTCGTTCCAGTGACTGACTGGCGGTGGCCTGCGTGAGGGCCGGAGCGAGCGAGCGCGATGCCTGCTGCCCTACGTCACCTCTACCCGGGGTAACCCCGGGGTCAGGGGGGGTTACCCATCCCAGCTACGGACCCCCCTAGCCTCGGACCCGGGGTTACCCAAGCCAGGGGGTTTGCCGAGGGAGGGTACTGGGTATTCCCGGGGTCAGGGAGGGGGACGGATTAGGGATGCGCATGGGTTACCCGGGGGTTGACACGTGCGATGGGAACGTGTGGGTAAACCCCCCACCCTCACCCCTGGGGTTACCCAAGCGAGAGGGTCAGGCAGGAGAGGGTACAGGGTTACCCCGGGTCGGCGAGGGGCCTGGCTTAGGGATGCGTGTGGGTAACCCCGGGGTACCTTCATTACATCTCTCGTAGTCCAACACCGCGCACGCCCGGCAGCCAACACCCGCCGCGCAAGCGCACGCCCAACAGCGTGCCTTCACTCGCCCCTATGTACGTACTCCAAAACACCGCGCACGCCCGGCAGCCTACAGCAGCGGGCGGGCATGCACCAAGGCGCGGCGCGCGGGCCCTAGAGGGCGGCGGACACACCGCCCGGCGGAAGAGCACGGTATGATAACCCATATCTACTCAAACAGAAGTGCCTCAAAATAAGCCCGCGCCGCCGTGATGCACGAACACGGACGCACATTCGTTTCGCCACAATGTCGCGACATGGTGTGAGATGCGTTCGCGCCAGGTATGCTACCAGGACGTGGTATTTTTGCAGTCTCTTTATAGTGGCGCAGCGTTGTCGAAATCCGTTCTTTGCCGTTCAATACGGCGAAGCGAGCCCTATTTGCGTTGCACTGGCAATGATTGTTTTAATATAAGTGCATACTGTTTCTGTCTGTGTTAACAGCGGGGCTCGTCGCGGGGTAGGCGAGCACATGATGCCCGGCATTGCCCTTGCTGGTGCTGCACATGCTGCATGAGAGATGCAAGCTATGATAATGTGTGATTTCTCTTCTTCTGTATTGCTTAATCTTCGAAGCCCTCGCGCTTCTTGGTAGTACGGCAAGGACCTTTCGGTTCATTACCAGTTCGAGTCAGGCCGCTGGGAATCATACCAAATGTTGAAAATGACTGGATAACCACTTCTCCCAAATGAAGCATGTCGCTGCCGTGAACGGCGACGCCGCGGCGGCAGCAGTCGACCCCGGCGTTCGCGCGAACGCCGACCTGCTGCAGGACGACGGCATAACTAGCATCAAGCCTGATGACAATCGTTTGGAGCGCGAAAGTGATGGGGAACGCGCCGTGAGCTGCGCAACGAGTTGCAGCGTCGCCGATACCCACAGAACCATCGCAGACGACGCCGACATGGAAGAATTAGCATATGCGACAGCAACGCCACCTGGGCCGCGGCCTGGTGGCAACCCGCACGAAGCCCCGGCACCCACCGCCGCCCCCGAGCCTGATGGGGCAACCGCCGCCAGCAGCGCGCCGCACGAGGAGCCCCCGCTGTCGCAGAGGCCAGGTGGCGGCAGTCGGCGCAAGGAGGACCGCACGTCGGCCTGGGTGCAGTCGCAGCAGCTCACGGTGGCCGAGGTGCGCCCGTCGTCGGCGGGGCCGCCCCAGAGGCCGCCCCGGCACCTGCCAGCTGCAGTCGCCGCGCCGCATGGCCTCTCGCCGCGCTCCCCTGCGCAAGGATAGGACATGACCTCTGTCCGGCCCCTGCGCAAGGACATAACCTGGCCTCGCCCCTGCCTGCACGTACGGCCGCAGGGACCCCCACAGGAGGGCCCCCTGCCCGAGGTGGGCGCCGCGGCGGACGACGGTGAGAGCGCGCGGCCGGTGCGCGACGTGCTCACGGAGCGCATGCTGGCCGCCACGGGCGCCAGCAAGGACTGGGTGTGGCGCCGGATCCAGGCGCTGTCCGCAAGGTACGACGCCTGGAAGGTCCGACATCCCGTGGCGCACAAGCGCATCGTGGCCGCACAGGCGCTGCTGGACGGCGGCCTATACTGGCTGGACGTGGCGACGGACATCCAGTGAGCGCGCGGGGGAAATTAAAGGGGGCTCAGATGTGCCGGGGAAGAACGGCACGTTACGGGAGGGGGAAGGGGAGGGAGGCGTGCGCGGGGGGAAGGCGCGGGGGGCAGGGCATGGCCACGTGGAGGGGTGTCGGGGCTCGTGGCCTCGCGTGGTGGCCATCGCCATCCCAGTTGAGCGTGGTGCGGGGGGCCGGGGAAGGGGGCGGGGTCAAGGGGCGGGTGTTAGGCACGGGGGAGCGTGGCAGAGGGATAGCGACAAGCCACGGAGGGTTGCCAGGATGGGTTCGTGCCTTGTGCCGGTGACGCCTTGAGCACCCCGGCTGCCTCCCAAGCTTGGCTCCTGCTCCTGCGCCTGGTTTGCGAATGCCGGCCCCGAGCCCACAAACCCACCAACGTGCCCGGCCCCTTCTCCGCAGGGTGGCCGTGCTGCTATACCGCGCAGGCCTCACCAGCTACTTTGGCGCAGCGCTGCTATTCATCCTGCTGCAGGTGGTCCTGACCGGCGGGTCTGCTGCTCGGCAGGGTTGATGCCCGGCGGGCCCGGTATAGCCGGGCACGCTGCAGCATGCTATGGGATGAGCTGGCGGGCCGGGGTCTGTATGATGGGGCCCCGACCGGGCCCTCGCCCCACGCTCACACACAACATGGCTAACAGCCGTCCCCCCTCGTCGCCCTCCGCCCCACCCGCCAGTACGTCATCCTGTGGATCAGCGTCGTGCGCTACAGCTACGAGGCCTTCGACTTTGGTGTGTGAGGGCTGCGGGCAGCTACGTGGCTCTGCTTAGCCGGGCTGGTGTGTGCCATGCAAGCAGCAGGGCGCAGCAAGGGGGGGGGGGCGGGCCGCCCTCCGGTCGAGGGGCGGTGCGCCGACTGCTCCTTACTTGTGGACCTGGACCCCACCAGCCTACCTCCCCGGCCGGGGCCCTCCCGACGCACCGGTGCAGGGAACATCGGCGAGGCCAAGGCGGACCTGTCCTTCCTGGGCACGGCGCTGGTGCTGCTGCCTGCGACGTGGCTGTTCGACTTTCTCATGTGCCTGCAGCCGGTGGCCTCGCTGGCGTTCAAGGTGGGCGGCGTGGCGGCGGGATGGGCTGCTGGCGCCACAATCCACAGCCAACGTCCGCAGTCAAGTGGCAGGGCGGGCCGCGCCCCGCCGCCTTGCCGTTGTTGTTGTTTTTGTCAGCCTGCACCCACTCCTGCCCGCATGTATGAGCGAACCGAGGGCCGTAACGCCCTGCGTTCATATGCTGCCCCCGCCTGTGGCGCAGGAGTGCTACGGCGAGCGAGAGGGGATGTGAGTGGGGGATGCAGGGGAGCCAGCCAGCCAGCTGCTAGGCCAGCCCAAACACATGTGGGCGGCGGCTGCGTCCGCTTGTCTGCTGCCACTCATGAATTGTGCGCGACCACGCTCTTGCGCGCGTGCAGGTCCGGTCTCATTGACCGCACACGGGAGGTGCCCGCCGTGTCAGGGCCGCCGCAGCCGCAGGATGGCCAGGGTGACGGGCCGCACCAGGCCCCGGGCGTGCTGGGGGGTATGCGCGGCAGCCTGACCCGCATGCTGTCCGGGGGCCGCACGCGGCCCACCGATACCGCGGAGGGCGGCGGAAGTGGTGCTAGCCCCGCGCCGCCCCCGCCCAGGCGGCGTGGCCTGGCGGCCAAAGTTGCGGGCGCGCTAGCCCAGGCTGCAACCGAACGCCTGCGGGACGAGCCGCGGAGCGGCCGGCGGCCACCGCCCGGCGGATGCAGCAGCGCCGAGCGCAGCGGTGGCACCGGCGCCAGGGGGCCGCCTGTGCCGACCGTGGCTCCGGGGCCGGCAACATCGGGCCGCCACGAGTCGCTGACGCGGGGCGCTTGGGATGGTGGCGATGCGGGTGTGGCGGCAGGCAGCCCTGCTCGGGCTGCTCGGCCCAGCGCTGCCGGGGTCCCCCCCGGGCTGCGGTCGTCGCCTGCGTCGCGAGCAGGCAGCGGACGCTCCGTGTCAGCGCTGTCGCCCAAGGCCTACCGCGTGCACCCCTTGGGGCCTTGCACAGCGCCTGCCGCGGCGCCCGCTGTCGAGGTGTCGGAGCCTAGCGAGGACGGGCTCCCGGGGGGCGCCCCGAGCCTGCCACTGCCGCCGGCTGGCAGCGCGCCGGCGGCCAAGCAGGCTGCTGGGTCTGCGACAGCCACCGTTGCGGCCAAGCCGATGCCGGTGCGGTCGGCGGCCAGGCTCGGTGCGGATGGCGCGGATGCGGAGCCGGCGGCTACATCGCAGCCGCCTACAGCCGACGAGGGCTCCCTTGCCTCGCCCAAAGCTGCGGCCGCGCCCGGAGCCAAAGTGGCTCGGGCGGCAGAGGCTCCCCAGGAGCAGGCGAGGGCTGCGGTGAAGGCGCCTGGGCCAGCTGCGCCCGCCAAGGCAGCTCAAGGTGCGCACCCGCCGGACGCTCGAGTGCCCCTTGCACCCTGAACCATTTCGCGCCTCCATGCCATGCCAAGTGATCGTGCGCGCCTTCCATGCTCCGCTGACCCCATTTCGCCCATGTGTCCCTCAGCAGCCGGGGCTTCTCCAAAGGCGGCGTCCAGCAGGAACCCCGCCGGTGCCGCCGCCGCCCCGCCGGCCCCGCGGGGCGCCGACAAGCCTGCCGCTATGGGCGCCAAGGCAGCACCCCGCGTGCCAGCTGCATCGGCCGCTGGGCCTGTGGCAGAGGGGCGAGAGGCGCTCGAGGACGACGGCATTTGGCAGCACGGCGAGGCTCATCAGGGCCAGGGAGGCCCCGGCCAGCAGCAACCCACGGCAGCCGGGCCGCTGCCTCACCTGGTCCCGCCCGAGCCGGAGTTGGAGCCGCACGAGGGCCTGGCTACCGGGACGCCAGTCGGGCGGTCGCAGCGGCCGACGGTCCGGTTTGCGGGCGGCGGTGCTGCGGCCGATGAGGCGGCGAGCGGCGGCGGTCCGGTGGCACCGGGGCCACAACGAATGCGACGCAACGCCGGCGGCGCGGCGTCAGGCAGCGGCGACGGCGCGGACAGCGAGGGCCGTGGGGCCGTGGGCCAGGGCAGCGACGAGGACGACGAGGACGAGGCGGCATCCCAGTTCAGCTTCGCCAGCACGGGTGAGGCGCCTCCTCCTCTCGCTCTTCGGCGACCGCGCAGTGCTGGCGCCGCCGGCTCGTCATGCTGCCGTGCGCCAGCGCCCTGCCATCCATTCCCTGCTACGCCTTGTTCTTTCGCCCGGCAACCCCCAACCTCATCATTCCAGCCAACCCTGCCCTCGCCGCCACTACTCACGGCCACCTACCTCACCCCTCCTTCAGTGACCACCGAGTACGTAGACGTGGATCTGGTGTTGGAGCTGGCGGCGCTGTTCCTGGCCTACTACAGGTGGGGTAGGCAGGGAGGGGAGAGCACGCGAGGCAAGGAGGATGCTGCTGGGCACGCGGGCTTTGCGTATGGTAAGACATCTAGCTGCTGCACGCCCACCGGCTCGCGGCCGCTCCACCTCTGCCCCCAGCACCCCGCGACCTGCGCACGCGCCTGCCTCCACACCTCCGCCCCTCGATCCCAGGCGCATCCGCATCGTGGTGGAGTCCACCTTTGAAACGGTGCCGCAGTCCATACTGCAGCTCGTCATCCTGACCACCGTGGCCAACGGACCCATTGTGAGGCCCGGGGGAGTAAGGCCGAGGGCCGCGGCGCAGGCAGCAGGGGAGTGACGGGGGCTGACCTGCGGCAGCAGCGAGGCCGTGGCGTCAGCCCCGCCAGCCAGATGCCAGCCGCCACGCACCGTGCAACCCGGCAACTCGCATCGCAAGGCCCGGGCCGCGCGAACCTGGCGGCCCCTGCGCCCCCCAAGATGACCGCGGCTCCCGCCTCACCCTCTCGCCCTCCGCGGCACCCCTCCATCCATCCATCGCCATCCCCTCCTCACACGCCTCAATCGCTTTGTCCCCTTCTCAGGACGACTCCGTCAACCTGGTCATACTCTCCATTGTCATATCCATACTCAGCGTCGTAGTCAACGTCATCGCGGTGTGTGGTGCGGGAAGGGGCAGCAGAATGAAAGAGGGGGAGGCAAGGGCCGGGTAGGGCGAAGCAAGCGGAGAACAATGGCAGCAAGAGGAGAAAAGAAGGCCAGGGTACGGCTCGGCCGATGAGCGGAAATTGAAAGGGCCAAACGGAGCGCGCGGGCCCCTTCTATCTTATGAACGCCCGTACACTCTGGCCTGTTCACCGGTCCGCGCAGCACGGGTGTTGTGCGCTGGCGCCTGTACCAGCCTGCGTGCGTGAAGCCGCCCGCCTCTGTACGCTCAGCAGGGCACAGCGGGGTCACGATAACGCGCCAGGGCCGGCCCAGGTCAGGTCCCCTCCCTCCACTCCTTCCTGCCTTCTGCCCTGCCATGGAGCTGAACCATATCCTAACCTTGGCAAGGTGCACAGCCCTGCATTGAGGATCACTGCAACGCCTGCCGCCTGCAGGTGTACATGGAGGCCCGCCGCAACAATCGCACCTTCCTTGAGCAGCTGCGGCGGCTGATCACCATGGAGGAGGCGCTACCTTTCCTGGTGAGTCTGGGCGGGGGCGGGGTCAAAGCTCGCGCTAATAGATACCCGAAGCAAGCATGCACGCATGGGCGATGTATAACGACGCAGACTCACATCCAAGATTCTGCCGGAGGTTTTCCCGCTCGCTCCACCCTGCCTGCCCACGCACGTCTCCACGACACCATCCGTGCCTTTCACGTACGCTGCATCGCAGGAGCTTCGTGAAAATCGCTGCACCGAGTTTGTCATGAAGCTGCCCATGCGCGGCATCATCAAGAACGTGCTAGCCAAGGTGCGTGGCTTGGGTGCATGCGCTAGGGCGCTCGCCTGCCTGGCATGGCTGCCTGCTGGCATAGCATGGTTGCTTTGTTGGCTACGTAGATGGCGGCAGGGCAGGGCGCGCACGCTGTGCAGCCCATCCGTGCCTGCTGTAGCTAGGCGGCGGTCGCCTGCTAGCCAGGGCCGTACATGGCCGGCCCCATGCAGCCGTCTCGCTCTCCACTCATCCCCTACCTCGATCTGGTGGGCTCGCCCGCCGGCCTGCAAAGCCTCGCGCCACGCTGTGCGGCGACTCCGTCGGTTCGTCCATGCGTCCGTCGTTGCCCCCTGCCCCGCCATCAGGCGATGCGGCTCAACACCAGCATGGAGAAGTTCGTGGTGACGGAGCAGCCACTGGGGCGCAGCATCGTGCGGCGGCTGAGAGAGCACCCCAAGCTGACCACGGTACGCAGTGAGGACAGCAGCCGCACGCCGGGACAATGAGCTTTCATTCGCTGAGAGCCGCACTCAGATGCAATGCCCGAGCGCCAGCCCAAGATTGGGCAGTGGCCTGCTTGGCCCCGTCGATCCGGACCCAAGTTGCTGGCCCCAAAGCGATCCGACCCGCCCCTCGCCTCGCGCCCTGATGCCCTCTCCCAGGTGGAGGTGCTGGGCTATCTGCCGATGACTAAGGCCGAGTTCGACACCTGCGGCGACCTTTTGGTGGGACGCAGTGGCGGCATTGCAAGCTAACCTATGACGTGGTATCATGTCTATTCACATTTTTATAATTATTTATGAATCGAACAGGCAGCAGTGCGGGGGTAGTACGATCGGGATATTGCAGGACCACGCCGAGCGCTACCCCCCAGCCGCTTCAAGGCTGAGCTTCCGGTTCGTGGCCACCTGCCCGCCCCTCAGGCCGAGCCGTGGCCGCTGCATCGCGCTGCACAGCACGGCCTGGAGGACTGCGTGCGCATCCTGTGCGCCAAGGGCTGGGACGTGGGTACGTACGTCGGTGGCGCGATGTCGTGCGGCTGCGTGATTTGCCCACATGCATGTTGCCAGCTAGCGCTGAGGTAGCTAGGCTGCCATCCCGGGCTTCAAATGTCGCCCCGCACCTTCCTGCTGGGTGTGGCGCAGCGAGCAGCCCAGCGGCCGCCTCCCTTCTGCCCATACGCGCTGACGCAGTCGGGACTCCCATAGTTGCCTCCATCTGCCGCCGCCCGTTCCTGGTTCACCGCGCCTCAGCACCTTCCGCCCCCGCCACCCCGACACCCCCACCCTCCCTAACTGCAGCGCGCCGCGAGCAGGAGGACCCGGCGCAGCGCCGCAAGCGCGAGCGCAAGCAGCTGCCGGCCACCTG
Source organism: Chlamydomonas sphaeroides (assembly GCA_001662425.1). Classification (NCBI taxonomy): domain Eukaryota; kingdom Viridiplantae; phylum Chlorophyta; class Chlorophyceae; order Chlamydomonadales; family Chlamydomonadaceae; genus Chlamydomonas; species Chlamydomonas sphaeroides. The sequence continues at coordinate 4,462 of BDDC01000315.1, read as the reverse complement.
CCTGCAGCGCACGCCGCTGCTGTGGGCGGCGGCCGAGGACGCGGCGCCGTGCCTGACGCTGCTGGTGGCGCACGCGGCTCGCGCGGCCGACCTGGACCTCCGCGACACACGGCAGTGGGCGGCGCTGCACTACGCCTATGTGGCTCACGCCTCGTACGTACACCGCATCCCAAGCCCGGCAGCAGCTGCCGTGCAGTGTTGTTGTTGGTGTTGTTGTTGTGTAGATCATTGCATAATCAAACGGATTACGTATGGCGGCCTGGAATGGGTGGTGCGAGACCGCCGGACACGAGCGCACCAGCAGGTGGCCCATGCTGTATCGTATCGCCTCATGCCACCCGCCTGCTGCAGCGTCGACATGCTGGCCGCGCTGCTGCGGGGCGGAGCCTGCCCCAACGCCTTCCTCCTGTGCGGCCCGGCGGACGGCGGCGGCCTGGGGCCGCGCAGGGCCGAGCCGCAGCAGGGCAAGGCGTCGGCGGTGGAGCGGCTGTGGAAGGGCCTGGTCGGCGAGGGCGAGGGTGGCGCGCAGAGTGAGGGGCCACAGGGGCCGGCGACGGTGGAGCGATGTGTGCTGCACTGGGCAGCCGACCGCTGCGACGCAGAGGCCGTGCGGGCGCTGTTGCAGGACGGCAGGCAAGAGGCCCGGCGGGCGGGCGAGGGTTGCCACCACGGCAGGGGCTGCTGGCCGCGCGAGGGCGGCGGGTAGGCCTGGGGAAGCTCACCTGCTGCTGTGCATGACAAACGCCTTTTGCGCGCTAAGGTGGCCGCCTGCTCACGGACCCAGGCCCTGCTGTGAATGAGACCGGCGTCCCTTCCAACGCCCTTCTTTGCCGCAAGCACCGACTGCGCTCTCTTACAACCTGACGGCGCGTACCCTTGCACGCCCCGGCCCTGGCCCCGGCCCCGGCCCTGGCGTTGTGGCAACGCAGGGACCTGGACCTCAACCTGCAGTGCGAGCCCTTTTGCCGGACGCCGCTCCACTACACGGCGCTTCACGACAGCCTGGCCGTCATGACGTAAGCTGCCTTCGTCACGCCGGCGGGGGGCGGTCAGCTCAGGGTGGCGGGCGTGGGGAGGCCTGCCTGGGCTGTGCTCCGATCGCTGGCCCCGAGCCTTGCGTTACGTGTCCATGGCGTCGGCCACTCCGTCCCCGTCCCCGCTGTGTCCCGCTCCGCCAGGCTGCTTCTGGATGCGGAGAGCGAGTCGCTGCCGCTGCACAAGGACCTGCTGGACTGCGAGGGCGCCACGGCGCTGCACACCGCCACCCGCCACATGCAGCTGGCCATGGTGGAGGCGCTGCTGGACAGGGGTGCGTGGGTGGCGAGGTGGGGGGAGGGCGCGGGAGGAAGCGAGTGGGGGAGAACAAATGGGTTTGAAGGGGGCAAGGCAGGGCAGACCGCATTTTTTGATGAGCGCGGCATCACAGTAGACGGTGTGCCGTGGCACGAGCCCGGTGAGCTACCTTTGGTGGCCTTGACCAACTCTGTGGCCTGGAAGTATACCTGTGGCTGCACACCCGGCACTGCCCGGCAACTATACATGTATGTGTGCGTCCGCCTTGATGCCACGCAGTCCAGCTTGCTTCCAATGGCGGACCGCCGGTGCCCGCTCGCCCCACCCTCGCTTGCCGCTGCTCCTCGCTCATGCCACGCCCACCCGCTGCGCTGCCTGTACGTCCCGCATAGGCGCCAGCCCCGACGTGGCCGACCCGCTGGGCAAGCGGCCGCTGCACCACGCCGTGTGCCTGCCGGAGCTGGAGCCGCGGCTTGCCATCACGACCGCGCTGGTGGCGGCTAGGGCAGACCCCAACCTGCGCGACGCCAGCGCCATGACGCCGCTGCTGTACGCGGTGACGAGGCTGCACGGCCACTTCGCGGACGGGCGGCTCATGCCCGAGGGCAGCCTGGAGGAGGCGCTGCTGGTGCGGGGGCCGGGCGGGCGGGCGGGCAGGCGGGCGGGCTGGCGGGGGTCCTTGGTGAATGCAAGATACCTTGTCAATACTGTACACAGCAATACTTGCTAGAAATGTGGGGTTCCGTCCGGATGCAAGTTTGATTTTGCTGTGGATGGATTAGAGAAAGCGTGGGCAATAATCAAGGCAAGCAACTGGGCATGCAAAGACACACCAATCTGCTGCTGCCGCGCGCTGCAGGCTCTCGCGGACATGATGGAGGCGGCCGTGGCGCTTGGGCCGCGGCCGCAGCAGCGGAACACGCCGTCGCCTGCTGCCACGCCTCCACAAGCTGGAGCTGGTGGCGCACGGCCGGCCATGCCCTCGCCGCCGCGCGCGCCGCTGCCGCCGCCCCCGCCCCCACCGCTGCCGGCCGGCATGTTGGAGCGGCCCCAGTCATCACCCGAGCGGCGGGCTGCCGCTGGCCCGCTACCAAGCCGGAAGGCTCCACTTGCGCCGCTAACGCAGCCCCCAGCGGTGGCGTCAGCCCTGGCGGCAATGCACACTGCAGCGTTGCCGCCAAAGCCCGCTCAGGTGCTGCCGGGAAAGGTGCGTGTGCGCACAGTGCGGTAGCAGCAGGCAGCTTCGACTGCAGTCCAGGGGCGGGGAGCGACTTGGGAGCGACAGAACAGAAGAAAATCTGCGATGGGTTTGCTTACCATGGTCACCTAGCCGCCCAAGACCCCACAGCACGTGCACCATACCTGCGCATTTAGGCGGGCACCAAGGACAAATATCGTATGCCACCCAACACACGTGCTGCTGTGCAGACTCTCGGTGGCACCGCTGCGGCGGTGGGGAAGGGTGCGGAGCCGGCCCCCGACCGCAGTGCAAATGCTGCGGCGGCGGCCGCCAGCGCCTCCAAACAGCACAAGCGGTAGGCTTCCGCCGCCGCCACGAGCAGCAGCAACGCCCAACCTGCTGTGGGCGACGGCGCTTCCGCTTCAGCCGCGGCCACAGCTGCGGCGATCCCGAAGAAGCCAGCTGCTGCTGCTGCCGTCGCGCCGCAGAGTCCCGCTGGCGCTGGTGCCCCGCCGCCGGCTATGGCCACGCCTTCGCCCAAACTGGCGAAGCCGCCCGCCGCCCGGTTGGCGCCGCTAGCCGCCCCTCCAAAGCTTGCAAGCAGCTCCGCCGCCGCAAGTGCCAGTGCCGCTGCGCCGCTTGCGCTTCCAGCATCCATGTCTGCGGCCAACCGAACCAAGACGTCACGGGAGGAGCAGCCAGCCGCACTTGCTCCCGCCACACCAGCTAAGGCGGCCGTCAAGCCAACCGCAGCATCTACGGCCACTCTGTCACCCACTGTTGCCGCCAAGGCGCGCACGCAGCAGCCGGTGGTCGAAGGCTCGGCCCCGCGCGGCGGCGGCGTCAAGGCGCAGCTGGGCTGCTGGGAGGAGTGGATGAGCGACCCTGCTCTGCTGGAAGCGGTGGTGCCCCGCATCACGCAGGCCAAGCGCCGCAAGCACGTGCGTATGGCGGTTCCGGGGCAACGCACGGATGGCTAGCTGTTGGCGACGGGGGGCAAGCTGCACATGCTGCGCTGTGTTTTGCACGACACATGCCCTTTGCTGACTTATGATGTGATATATGATGTGACTTCAACACTTGCGGCGAAGATCGGGAGACGATTATGCAAGCGCCTGATGTGCGGGCATGCTTGCTGCACGGCTGGCCGCAGGTGGAGGCGCTGGTGAAGCTGGCGGCCTCAGACCCCGCGCCCCACGAGGCAGCGCTCATACGCGTGCTGCTGCAGGGTCCGCTGCCCGCCAAGCCATCGCTGCTGGACCAGGACCCGGGCAGGAGGCTGCAGCGCTCGGCGCTCCACTTTGCGTGCGACTGCTGGTTCCTGGCCTCGGCGGCTCGCGTGCAGGTGACCCTTTGTTGGCTCGGATGGGTGCGGGCGCCGGCGCGAGGTCAGCAGTCCGGGGGCGGGACCACACGTACGGCGACCTGTCGCTAGCAAGATGCATGGTTGGCTGGAACCTGTACGTCTGGAAGCCGCCGTGTGTGCGTGCCCGACAGAGCCGTGACGTGCCGCTATGATGCACATGTGCATCAGCAGCCAAGCGCGCACAAGCATGGACGACATAAACTCGTCGAAGCACGCGTGGTCACCCCATGGAACCGTACCCATCCATCCAGGTGGTGTCAGACCTGCTGGAGGCGGACGCCCGCGACGAGGAGCTGGCTGATATTGAGGACGGCAACGGCGACACGGCGTTTCACCTGGTGAGTGACGCACCTTTTCCTTGCTGGTTGTGGTTGTGGAATGGGACGCATGAGAGCAGCGACCGGCGGGTGGGGGTCGCACGTGAAGTTGTGTGGGATAGATAAAGCGTGCACCTTGAAAACAGTATGGGCCTGCCTGCGTGCCCCCCTCAGGCCGCCCGCCACGCCAACCTGGCGCACGTGAAGCTGCTCTCCAAGCACAAGGCCAGTCCCGACATCAAGAACAAGGCCGGGGACACGCCGCTGCATATTGCCGTACAGCTGCCGCTGGCGGGGTCGGCGCTT